>JAOZJS010001017.1:0-15299 GCA_025882695.1 Amerodectes protonotaria | reverse complement strand
GCACGTGTAAGAATTGTCTGAAATTCAGAAGAAGGATGGTAAGGAGGAGGACAAGATGAAGATGAAGGAGAAGCAGAAACCTTCGAGGATATTTCTATATAGGAATGGTTGACTGGTTTCAATCCTTGAATGATGGCTTGGTGGTTGTGGTATTTTGAATCATTGATATTGATCTCTTCGACTAGCCAGAACTATCTGACCAATTGTGTGCCTGTGTGTATGTGTGTTTGTGGATGTCTAAATTATGGATATACCATCCCATCATTAACTTTCTGCAATAAGATTTATTAATGATAATGATCATGGTTAAATTATCATCATTTTCATTGGTGGTGGAGAAAACAGATTTTCTTTGGCTTTTGTTTTTATGGATCAAGCTCTATCTATCTCTCTCTCTTTCTATCTTGGATTCTGTTACGGGAAAGAGCTTGTCCTTTTTCTTCTTATCCATTCATCCCATCTAACCTGCTACCACAAAGATAGGCTACTAGCAGAAAGAGCTCAGATCGGAGAAGATCGGAGATAGGAGGCCTCGGTCGGCCCGAAGGCACACACCACACACACACACCAGGTGCTTAGTGAATGAAGATCCTGAAGATTTTTACCTGAAGAAATTATGAACAATCTGGACAATCTGGAACCTGGAGATCTAACTAGAGACCTAGCTAAAACATTCTAAATTAATGATGATGATGATGATCTGTATGGATTCAAGAACGTCACCTCGAAGATAAAAGTGTCACTCTAAAGCTAGAGAGAGAGAGAGAGGTGTTGTTTAGGAGGTCACACAAACACACGGGTATTATGTGTCTGTCTATTTGTTTTCCACTTTCTCGAATGCTCGAACGGTAATATACCGGCGGTGTTAAGTGGCTTTAGCTCTCTACTTTGGCCAGTTTCATATATTCTTTATTTGGGTTTTTTCTTGTTTTCTTATCTGGCCATTTTCCCACCGATTTGTTTGTTTGTGCGAGTGTGTGTTCGTGTATTACCACAGCCGAAATCCACACACACGGTCATTGATACTACGGCCATGCGGTCAGATCGGTTTCCAACTATATATTTTTTAATGTCGGTCTTGGACCTTTTGATTTTGGGTCAAATTTGGTCAGACGTGAGACTTGAGACTTGTATAGATCCTCGATATTCTCAACTACCACCACCCTCCCCCTCATTTCCCTTGTAGGTGTGCATCATAATTTGTCTGAATTTGTCGCATGATTATTGTCACACACCACACACCACATACGATTGTGGTCCAGTGGTCAGATGGTGGTCAGAAGCGGACACTGTAAAGCGGACAAAGGCGCGACAAGGGCTCAATTTCACAAAAAAGAAAATCGCCTGTCGTGGAACAAGACAAGGCAAACCGAGGGGGCGTCGGTTGGTCGCGCGCGACAAGCAACAAATTAATGGTTGTGGTTTCAGCAGCCCCACCAAGCAGACAAGCAGACAACCACCACCGCCAACATCGATGCACACGATTAATCAAACTGGAGAAAGATCTGTGTGAGAAGATTCGGATCTAATAAAATTCCAATAAAGTCAATCGGTCTCTCTCTCTCCTTCTCTTTCTAGGTCCTAGGTCTTTTTGTCTCTTGACTGTTTGACGGTTTCAGAAAGAAAGAAAAAGTTCAAGTGACTTTCCAAGAAAAAAAAACTGTAGTAACAATTTATAAGGTCCAAGTTCTTTTTGTGTAAGATTCCAGAAATAAAGAGAAAAGTGTCCCCTAGACCTAGGCCATTGTTCCGCGTCAGTCATTGGCCATTGTTACAGCTTTAATGGGCCTTTAATTGACTGGCGCGCGAGCTTTATGCGAGATTTTGCCCGAACAAGAGCCTGCTAAGCTTTGGTGGTCAATTTCTTCTCTTCTTTTATTTTTCTTTTCATTTTATTTTATTTTTTCCATTTTTCCATTGGCCATTGGCATTTTATTGTGTTTCTCAAAAGGTCCATTGTTCTCCGGGACTAAGATCTCGGGGCCTTTTTTGGACACAGACAAAAGAACAAGTGGTGGTGTGTGTGCGTGTGTTACATAGTGTCGTCTTGTTACGTTTTGTCTGACCAAGTTTTCTGGTACAAATCCATGGCTCGTGGGTCTATCCTAGACTATGGTATGAATCTAGAAAGAAATGTTCAGCCAAATGCCGAACTGTATTATAACATTTTGAAAACGCCACTCAATCATTTTGACTCGGCATAGGGTCCTAGGGGCCATTCTGATCAGTTTACAATGACTTTTGGAACTTGTCACACGTACACACACACACACCATTGTACAGACAAGAAGGACATATACTTGTCAGATATAACTTGTTCGCAACAACTATGACGACTAGATGATCTGATGGACCACATTGGCTTTTTCATAAATTATTTTGTTCAAATTTCTTCGTTCTTCTACCATCTTGGATAGTTGCTCATAGAAAACTCATTATTAGGCAAAACAGCAACAGGTCTTTTGCGAGAATCGCTATTGAAAACAAAAAATTCATAAATTTCATAGCTACTAGTCATTAGCATTTAGCAGCAGCAACAGCTGAACACAGTATGAGCTCCGTAGGCCCACCGTAAAGATTTTTTGCTTTTCCAAGGTAAAATGGCCAGTGGTCATTCTTTTGGCCAGCGGAGAGAGAGAGAGAGAGAGAATAAGACACTTGCTGCGTATGTGTGAGGATTGCGCTGCCAATTAACAAATAGAGAACCTTTGAAGCTAGAGAGAGAGAGAGAGCTAGGAAAAGAAAAAACGGTCAATTTTGATCGATCTTTTTGAATTGAATGACACAGAGAGAGAGAGAGAGAGACAGATAGAAATACCAAGAAAACCCCGATACACCGAATGGTGGCCGAATCGATGAAGATAAATTTATGAAAATGAAAAGAATTCGGTCAATGGTCGGCAGGGATCCTGTGGAAAGCAGAACATCCCAAGTCTTAGTCTTAGTGGTATGCGATTCAGCGCGGAATCTTGGGCCAGCACCATTTATGGTCAATATTTGTTTGGTCGCTATTTCTTCGGAATACCTCTTGGGACAACAGCCACCAACATCATCATCTCATCATCAGTATGAGACCATCGGTCAAATGTCGAATCGGTATTTGACTGCCATCATTCTACAACACGGAGCAAAAATAATGTCAAATAATATCTAGGTGTTGGTTGTTAGGTCCCAAAAAAAAGAACATAACACCGTTATGTTTGTTCATATGCTGGATTTTGACACTACACTTGACCACTCTTTGGGCCAATGACCTGACCGACAGACAGACAGACAATGAGGATCACATTTTATTTTTTTGGTGGCCCTGATTGCCACCCGCCATAAAACAAGTGTTGTTTTGAAACGAAAAATCTCTCTCTTCAAAATGTCTCTTGAGCAGAAGCCGCCGCATCCAGGTGAATTGCAGGTGCGCAACGCGCCTGGGTTTCAACATTTAAAAACCAGGTGAAAATTCAATTCAACAAGAACACACAGAGAGGACAAAGGTCATCAATGATGATCATCATCATGGGCTTTTGAGCGTACGCACCTGTGTGATCTGATTCTTCTGATTTCAAATCATCTTATTTATTTTGGTGAGCCGAGCACAGACCATCGAAAGCGTTTGGTTTTGGCATTCCACGGTTTTTTTTGTTGTTGGAATGCCGTTATTGACTACTGTATATCTAATGTAACATTATAATGATGGAAGCAACAAGTAGGGAGAGTAGCTTATTTCTTGCTCTGGTTTAGACTTTGGACCTCGAACAATATATTTTTGTGGCAATCTCAATGATGATTGAGACTAAATAATACTTGAAAATTGATGTTGTCTTTTTTTTCTGTCTTTATTAATAATAATAACTAAAAGCATCCTGATGGCTTCTGTGCATCATCTTTTTTAGCATCATTATGCCTTTATTATTATTATTGTTGTTGTTGGTGTGTACCATTATCATATAGCAAGCATCATATAGTTATATTGCACTGAAAAATTGCCGCCATATTTCTTCTTCTTCTGATTTTTTGTGGTTATTCTCTCTCAATGTCTATGTGTGTCTGTAATCTTTTATATTTCATTTTTGTTTTTTGATGACGATCGTAAATCGCTTTCGGAGGGGGGATAATAATTAATAATTGATATTGCATTCATATTCCAATATTAAATCCATCAACCAATCAATCAATCAATCAATCAACCAATCAATAAAAATAAGTATTATCAGCAAAAGCTTCAACAGAAGCGATGATCGGTAAAAAACCAAAGAAGAAACCAACCAACGAGAACGAGAAGCGAAAATTTCCGCAAAGCACTTGTTGCTGAAGCTAAAACTAAGCTGAAGCTTAAAGCCAACGAAAACCCTAGAAGGCAAAAAAACCCTTAGCTTTCCAAGAAGACATTACGGAAGACAAAGACGAAAATGGATTAGACTCAAATGATGATTATTCTCCAGTAGTATTTGGATCATCGTTGTTTTTGTCGATAATCAATCAATTCAAAAATAAAAAATAAGAACAAAATAAGAAGCGTTAAGCTTTCACCAGTTGAAAACTGACGAAAAACTCTAGCTTGTGACTGGTTGCCCATCTTTATCTATCCGAATGGGCGGTGCGTTATAGCAGTTTTACTCTTTCTACTCGTATAATAATGCTGCAGCGCAGGGCATGCTTATCGCACGAACAGGGCTGTTGCTGCTGTAGCAGGCGTGGCTATTGTCGACCAATAGGGGGATTACAATAATGTGGTTGTGGCAAAAATCGATCTTTAGATTGCGTTGCCATCGATTCTAGCAATGATGATCGCTATGATCGGAAACGGATCTATCATAGTGAACATTGATTTCTTTTATTTGCTTCAAAAAGCCTCGTGACTTTCAAACAGCTCGCGGAAAGCACAAATTTGGCGACAAAAACTTTACCATTGGTGTTGGTTTGATCGTCATTTTGGGTGGTCGGCATTTTGTTCTTTGAAGTTTTGACGCCTTGAGAATCAATATCTTGTCTCCTTCTTCTCCTCTCTCTCTCTTCCTCTCTGCCTTGCAAACACTATCCAGGCGTCATCAGTAAACAAAATTGAAAGTAAATTATCTTTTCTTCTTCTTCTTCTTCTTCTTTTACTGTTGTACAATTGACAAACTGGCATAACCAATCGTCGGTCGTATTCTCTAGGTCGGGCGCAAAGTTTATTTTTTGGTGTACTGCCATAAGCCTTGTTGTTAGTTTGATTAGCGATTAATAACAGACTTCTAAATGTTCTTTTATGATTATTATTATTATTATTAATTATGACCAACATACATGGATGTATTGCAATAGTGATAGACTACTGTGGGACACTTTTCTCCTCCTAGCTGCCTAGCTACCTTTGATGTAACAACAACAAGCATTTATTATTTGAGCAAAAAAAAGGCAAAAAATCAATTCTCAATCAGCAAAATTAAAGATATTGGCTTTTGGCTTTTGGTTTGGTTTATCACCACGGTTCTCGTGTCTAATTGCACTGCTGCTGCTGCTGCCTGATGCTAAGTGTCTGTGTGCATGCAGTGAGTGACAAATATGAAAAATGTGTGAAGTGCCCCAAGAAGAAAAGTATAGTATAACTTGAAGTATCGGTTTTGTATGAATTTCCCACAAACCTAGTAGACCCCAACAACACTAGACGCAATGCAACACAAGATTTTTTTTAGGGTCTGAGATCTTGGTCGATATTTGATTTAGGCAAACACCACATCGAGCAAGCTCAAGATCTCACTTGACTCGCTCGATCGCTTGTCGTTCCAGGTTTCAATAAATGTCCAGGTAACCACCAACACTGTACACATCACTGTGAAAATGTAATAAAGGTTAATTATCACATCATGAGAGTATTGTGATGAGAGCAAAATAAAGCGAGAGAGCGAATAGAATATATATTGAGACGATTGTTTGTCTGTTTTGTTGTACTGTTAATATTTACTAATGGATAGTACTGCCATTCAACAAGACCAATCTTGAAAAAAATGTCGACAATCGTCATCGAGGATGATGGTGATGGTGATGCGACCGAGAAACCACCAACAACACAACACAAACCAATAACCGAGAACCAATTTTTGTCGCGTTTCAAGCGCTGTTTGATTGGCTGGTTGGCTGGCTGCTGCTTTGTCGGCTTTCGAAGTCGGCTTCAAAGAGGCGCCACACACACACACCACAAATACTATGTGTATCACCAAGTCTCCTCTTTTAAAAAGGAAGTAGATTAACCAAATTTGAAGCTAGAAAGCTAGAAGCTAAAGGACGAACCGTCGACAAAACCGTCTAGCATCCGGCCAACCAGAAAATTGGGTAAAGCGAGAGAAAGGGAAAAGGAAACCGTTGCTGAAGAGCGAGTGCATCGTTCAAAGATGACGTGTTCGCGACAAGCGAATAACATCATTCTAGCATCTAGATCAGCGGCCTAAGCCTAAACACAAAACACTCGGGAATCTTTTTCTTGTTAAGATTAGAATTAGAAGAAGAATAGTGCAATTGCTTCTAGTTATTATTATTGTGTTGTTGTTGTTATTTGCATGTCAAAAGTTAATGATTTTATGACACCCGACTCCTGTTGGCTTCTGGCTCTTCTTTTTGTCTCAAATATATTTCAAAGGCTATCTATCTCTCTAAGATGTTTCGGCGTCCTCTTGGTGGTGGTATTCCAGAAGACTAGAAGATTATTGTTGTTGTTATTATTATTATTGTTTCGGCGAAAAAATACAATGTGTGTACTTGCTGCTTGGTTCGCATATAAAAAAAAAGTTTACCGCCGCCGTGGCTGCCGTAGCCGTAACAACACATCAACAAAGACGACGACGACGACGACGACGATTACAACCTTCTGAATTTACAACCTTTTGATTGCAGCAAAAAGCCAGAGAGAGAGAGAGAGAGAGAGAGAGAGGGTCCTGCTTGAGGTTAAAGGGGAAATCGAACATCAAGATGATGTTAAGGTGGAAATAGTGGCCTAGGCATTTGAGGCAAAGATTCCAAAGATTCTTCTCTCTCGGCGAGATGAGGTGATGATGTTTAGAAACACACACACACACTAACTTGGTTTTGTGGCCAATCAACAATCAACATAACCATTATTGCCGATTGTTGATATCAACATTGCATTACTGTCGGCAAAGAGTTGGGCAAGCAATAGAAGATAAACTGGTGAAGGGGAACGAATCAAGTTTATACGTTGAAGCGCACACACCTTGAGAGAGAGAGCGAGAGACAGAGACAGAGCATAATAGCTGGAGAATTGGCACCCAAGTCAGAGAAGCTCTCAATAATTTCAATTTTGGTTGGTTTTCGTTTCATTAGGCCATAAAACAATGATAATCATAATCATAATCATAATCATAATAATAACCAACACCACCATACATACACACACACACACACACACACACACGGACACCAGTAATAATAATTTCTGTTTCGGCCAGGTATAAACTTTGATCAAGCTTTGAAAACCGACACGAAACCAAAGCCAGCTAACAAGCTAGCAAGCAAGAATACGCGCCATGTATAAACAACAACAACAAAAAAATCGGTTTTCGTGTCTGTCTCTATGTTTCACCTCCCCTCTCTCCCGTTGATCTTACCTTTTGGTGTGCGATGATTATTTCTATCATCATCATCGGTAACATGACAATTTCGCACTGGTGGTAGTTTATTGGCGGTGGAGAATGATGATCATCATCAGTATAATTACGTTATAATTTATCAAAAAAACAAAAAGAACACCGCCGTGGCACAGGTAAACTGGAGTGTCACAATGTGACCACCAGGTAGATCCAGGTTTCATCCAGGCATTGTAAATGTTGTTTCAAAATGCAATTATGTTTCTGATGATAATAATAATAATCATGATTGTTGGTGGTGGTTTATGGTGCTATCTACTATAAAAAAAACTAGTCTTTGAAGTTTTTTTTGGATCATCATAAATTGGATCCATGGTCGATATCCGGAAATTCAGATCGTTACGTTGTATGAGAACGAATCCGGAAATTCGGATTGTTACGTTGTATGTGAACGGATCCGGAACAATGCCATATTCTGCTGCCAGCAGCTATTTCGAAATTTCGAGAGCTACTGAAACTAAATTGCAGGATGACTTTTGCTGTGTGTGTGTGTGTGTGTGCAGGTCTCGCTCTATTGCCGGTTATGGATCATTTTTAGGATGATTTTCATTATTTTTGTTTCAGGTTGAATAAGAATTGTAAATTATGAAATTACCATAACCAAAAAGTTGACTAGGTATTTGCATGCAATGTAAAAATATGCGTGTTTTGTTTTCCGTTCGAATCGAGGCTCATCATGGCTGAGCTTCATTTCTGCCAAGTGTAGTTCAACGGAAACAAGAGCAAACAGCAAAGCAAGAGAGGTTCAGTTTTCTTGGAACTGAACCAGAACCTCGAAGCCAGCGGAGAGGCTTTGGAAAGGAGCTAGAAACTTTCTAGCTAGCTAGCTAGTTGACTACCGGCCAGGGATCATTTGCAATTTTGCTTAAGCCAGCCAGCTAGGTCAAAACTTGTCGCGCAAAAAAAAGCACCAGTGGAAAATTAATCAGAAGACAAGAAAAATAAAACGCAACAAAAACGACGGCGACGACGACGAAAAACTTGAAATCCTAAACGTGATTTATTATAATCATCATCATCAACAAATGGCGGATGGCAGAAGGTGGGTGTGAAGAAGTGTTGGGCAAAGTGAGCAAAATTAAATGTTGCTTACCTTTAAGGAATCGCTTCTTCTTCTTGAGAGGTTTTCAACATCAAACAAACAGAAAAACATCAGAAAAAAAGGCAACCAACGTGTTTAAATTAAGAAAAATTAAACAAATTTGAATTTGCAAATTCAGATTCGTGGTTGAACTAATCCACCGACACACACATACGCACAAATGCACACAGTTCAGATCGTGGTTGTTGGTCGAAGTGAACAACAAGAATTTAATCAAGTCAAGCTTGATCAAGATGAAGATCAACCATTCAGATTTAATTTAAATTTAAATTGAAACCAAAAATAGGCGAGGATTCGACGAGGTAGATTATGAAGTGAATCTCGTTGTCGGTGGGCACTGTGGGCCGAAGGATTCTTGTCAACAAATGGTGGATTAATCTTTGTATGGAGATCATTGGATCCGGGGAAAAACACACATTGACACAAAGAGACCAAATGGGGACTAGAAAGCTCCTGGAAAAACCGGGAGCTTGATGCACACTGGCTTCTCGGCCAGAATATCTTGGTCGAATTTGGCTCCTTTGGTGGTTATCGTGTCAACAAGCAGCACACTCTCTTTCCTCGACGATCACTTGAGTGTTTATGGACACCGGGCCGCGTGTCTGTCTGTTTGGAGAATGCCAACACAGCTCTTAACCAAACGGTGGAGAAAGGTAAAACTCATCAGGTATGGCTAATTGCCATTGTGTATGTGTGTGTGTGTTGGTAAGCAGACCATGTTGTAATCACACCAGTATCGTCGGTACAGTACTGTTTGACTTGTGTGGTTAGTTGAATGAATGGTTGGTTGGTTGGCTGGTTGACTGGCTGGTTGGTTGGTCGGCTTCTCTCAGAGTATGGTTGTGTGGGAGACCAAGACCAACATGATGATGATGATGATGATGATGGTGGTGGTAGTGATCATCAGACTCACACATACTGCAACATCAACCAACAGTTATTTCATCCAGAACAAAATCAAGCTTCTTAAATAATATGGCCAACAAGATCTTCAAACATCAAAATGAAACATGACAAGAACAAGAAGACCGCCATTTACCGAAGACCGACCGTCGGTTTGCGAACAAGAACCACCACCAACATCTTTGTGATGAGGAATATCGTATCGTTTGTTTTTTGGTTGGTTGACCAGAAATGATGTTCAGCTTGCGCGCTATTTCTCTTATTTTATGAAAAAAATCCCGAAGCAGAATGGATAGAGATGGTTACATTGTTGGTTACATGTTAGTTGTTGGTTGGTGGATGTGCGTTATGCATGTTGTTCGGCCAACATCTAATATGTGTGCGTGTGTGTATGATGTTCAGAGCAGCTTGGCATAGGATGACGCCTTCTGTATCGTTGCCAGCAGCAGCATCATCATCATCATTACCATCAGCAGAAGCAAATTCAAACATAACAACGACAACAACCATTGCTCCCGCTCTTCTTCTTCTTCTTCTTCTTCTCTACCGTGTTTCTGTCTGTCTACTAGTTTTTGGTATTCAACTTTTTCCATCAAAAAGCAAGCCATACAAGCAAGCTTGTAAACATGACGCCTGGATCTAATACCATTTGCGGCTGTTGCTGATTGATGTCAGCGTTGTTCTCTCTCTCTCTCTCTTCTCGCTCTCCCTTGGAAAAGGAATAAAATATCCCGAAAGAGCCAAGTGGCACGGAAGCCGAGCAGCAAGCAAGTCTAAAGCGAGCCAAACAGAGAAAGAGCGAGAGAAGGAGACAGAGAGGAAGAAACTTTAACCAACTTGCACTATGCATTATGCTCTTATTCCCGTGGATGTTGTTGGATATAGCCAACAACATCACCAGCAGTCGCGCTGCTTTGGTGGCTAATATCTGACTGCTGCTGCTGCGGGAGCTACAGAAGCGCAAGAGCACCAAAAAAAAGTATAAGCCTGTGTGCGTGTCTGTGTGTCTGTGTGCGTCTGTACAGGGAAAGAAGGATGAACACACAACAAACAGAGCTGCTGTTGGTGGCTTGCTTGCTTGGCTTCTGCTGCTTCTTCGCTTGCTGCCTGCCTGCTTATGCGCTGCTGTTGAACGGTAGCGGTACAGTTCAATTGGCTACCGCCTAATACAAAGCATTCTCTCACAATCGTATGCTCGCTCTTTCTCTCCTATCCGCAGTGCTTGTTTGGTCAAGCTTCGTTTCTATTGGTTGGATTGAAATGCTAAGAGGTGTGGTCTAATGTTTCTTACTTTCCTTTATGTGCACGTTTGTGTTGTGTTGTGTTGTGCTTGGCACACAACATTTGTTAGTGCAAATCATTTTAGAGTATCACGCATGACGCGCTTTAGTTCAGACGCTTTCTCTTTAGTATTTTCATTCCATTATTTTATTGCCGGTCAATTCTTACTCCCCTCCTCTCCCTACCTACCTTCCCGCCCCAGATTCTGGCTCCCTGGCAATAATTGACATTGGAAATCCATTTTTGAGGATAATCTTAGAGCAAGTAAAAGTTTGGAATACAAAGATGAAAATCCGAGACAGAAATATGATGATGAAAAATCAGGATGAAGGACACCATTCGATTCGATTTTTATTGAAGGTTCAGGTTCAATTGATGATTGTATGCTGCTGAATTCAACCAAAATGCTTAGCTTGGCTTGATTCAGTGTAGTTTACCTGTAATTCACCACGCTTACCTGCATCTCTCTCTCTCTCTACCTCTCGCTCTCTCGCTTGGCGCCATTTAGGCGCTTTTTCCTATGAAAAAAAAATATGTAAGTGCACTGAGAAAGTGTATGGTAAATGAAGAATACGCAGCGCATATTCAGCCACTGAGAGAATTCTTCCAGACGATCAGGCCAAGACGATTAATATTCTAATGACATCATAAATTATCCAATATATGTGCAGGTAAAGCGCCGCGACTAAGGCTACGGCTTCGACGGCTGCTGCTGCTAGCCTGTCTTCACCATCATCGCGTTGCACGGGGTTCAATGGTGGTTGACATTCGATTCAATGCATCCATCAACGAATGGATGGTTGGATGGGGGACACAGATACAGACACAGACGCCTAGACCAACATATTCAAGCGTTGTGTCGTTCAATGATGCCTAGCAAAGCGACGATACAATTAATTATTTGAAGCGCTTCTTCCAACGCGCGTTTTTTGATTTTTCGTTTGTTTCGTTTCGTTTCGTTTCGTTTCGTTGTTTTTCAGCAAAAATTCAACTATTTCCATCCAGTTCAGACACCGACTATACCAACGGGACTCATTAATTCACCAAGGGCGATGGAAGTTGGCTGCCATCAACCCCACGCATTTGGCTTGACTTGGTGGTGTAGGAGGGTAAAACAGGGCAGTCCAATGTAAATTATCATTTGTATTCAGGCGGGATTTATTGATGATGTGGATGATGAAAACATGTCAATCAAATAATCATCCACATCATCCACATCATCATCATCATCATCACAAGACACACAACAAAATACAACAAAATATCTGCTTCTTTGAAGGGCTAGCGTAAGCGAAAAAAATATGGCAACGCGTTTCCTTTGGGCTCCGGAAATCGAACGGAAAAAACCACCATTATGGTGGTGGTCGTCGTCTAGGTCGTCGTGGCCGTCGTTTGTGCAACACACACACACACTTATTGCACAACAATTGCGGATGTTTGTCTTGAACGAACGATTCTTTTCTCATGCATTCAAGCCATGTATCTTAGGTGATAAACTCCCCCTCCCCCTCCCCTTATATCCCCTATGGCCATGTCCAACAAGGCTGTAGGGAATGGCATATCGCCGGCCGGCCGACCGGGCACAAATCATATACTTGATGATTTTTTTTCGGACCTTTGGATCCAAGTAGTGGTGATGATGATGATGATCCGAGTGTGACATTGGCCACCACACACTGAAAGCGATGGTTGGTGCTAGGTGGTACGTAGATACCGCCAAACACACACACACACAAATACCGACAAAACTAAATCAAAGTGCTATAAGCCGCAAAATCCATAATTAATTGGCCTGACAGCTTTTCTTGCACACACAAACACACACACACACATACAAATACACATCAAATGCACACGTAGTAAAAAAACTTATGTAAATAAGATTGGCAAGATTCTCACTAACACCACATTAGCCGAAAAGAATCATCACCATCGCCATCATCATCGTCGTCGTCGGTAGGCCCACAAACAGAGCAAACATTTCGGCACCGTTTGTGTGATCTTCTCCGCAATTTCGCGCGATGCGATGGAGCTAAGCAACCACCAAATATACAACAACAAGAAAAATAACCAAAACCAAAACCACAAAACCCTAGATGTGAACAACGACGACGAAGAAACCCAAAACGAAAAAACAGTGACAACCACAACCATCACAACAACAACAACAATCCAATGTCGATGAAACCACCATCATCAAAATCATTTGATGAACCCAAAATCCAAATCCTAAATATGAAAATAAAGATTTGCGGTTTACGGTTCCACTTATTTACTTGGTTGTGATGTTTTGCCGCCACATGCATATACGCATATTGCCGCGGTATTACATGTAATTAGTAAAACCTTTTGACAAAACAACAACGACAACAAAATACATTATGATGATCAGGATGATGATGATGATTGCAGCTAATTAATGAAACCCCAAAGATCTGCTCTGATCTGATCTGATTCTGCTGATCCGATCCAAAAAGCTGTTGTGGTTGGACCATCCGGTTAAGGCCTGCCTTGATCCAGCACGAAACTCTCGGAAATCATCTAGAGTAAAGGGAAGTAATGAGGGAGGGGATTCATCATCACCATCACCATCATCATCATCATGATCATCATTTTGTGTGTTATAGAACAGCCCAACAAGATGATGATTGATGATTGAAAATCACGGTATCCTGAAAGCCGAAAACAACAACTATCGCGCTTAGGCCAAAAGCTGCTGCTGCTGCTGCTGATAAGCGCGACAAATGATCGCATTTTCCATGGCTAAAAAGATTTTCCCTCCTCCCAATCCTCTGCGTGTGTGTGTGAGTGAGTGTGTGCGTGTGTTTTGGTATTCTTCAGTGACACCGATCACCATCATCATCATCATCAACGAGGAGGAGGAGAACAACCAAAGCCATACAGAGGCAAGGCAGAGAAAAAAACAATTCATCAATGTGGCATCTAGGTTCCTTCTTGTTGTTGTTTGGGTTGAAGCCAACAAAAAACAAAACAAAACACAAAAAATATTGGGCGTCATTTCCAATCACAGTGCGTTCGGCCAGCCAGCCAGCCAGCCAAAACAGCACAGCCGCCATTGAGCATGGTGCCGGGCGCACAGCACACGCCAATCTTTCATCAATCACACACACTCATACACACAAGCATACATTTCAATCTGCTATAGGTGGGATTTTGGACACCAAAATAATAATAATGATAATAATAATAAATCCCCCACCCACTTGCCAACTCGCGCGCACACACACACTCACATGCACATTCAACCTATCACCAATCAAGTTATTGATATGTGCGTGTGTGTGTGAGAGAGGGTGTGAATTTTTTGATTTTTTTTCGCATTTCATTTCCAAATACGCCTTTACACAACATGTAAAGCCAGAGAGAGAAGAGAGAGGAGAAATTTCAATGTCGCCATGAGATGAATGTCATCCGTCCGTGTGTATATTAGGTGGTGGTGTGCGCCACAACTATGCGCGCCGTACAATTCGTACACTGTTCGTACACTGTTAGTAGTCGTAGTTGGTCAGCTAGTTCATACAGTGGAAGTTATGTTATTAGTTAGTTAGGCTAGGTAAGGCTTATTCTGGATATTATAATCGTACACAAATCCTCTTTGATGTCTCGATGTATTCTGATGCAAATAGTCATAAATCATTGGCCTTTTTGGCCACAACATCACCATTGGCATTGGCGAAGACAACAACAAAGAACAAGAAGAAGAAGAATCTTGCTCAAGCTGCTTGCGCTTAGGAGGATACTCTCTCGCTCCGACGGGTAACGACCATGGTCGAGAATGGAAACATCATCACTTTCACTAATAGTTTTGAACTATAATGATGATGATGATCAAATCCGGTATTTCGTCTTCTTCTACTACTTTTCGAATAATTCTCCACCAAGATGATGATGATGGTTATGATGAGCATCAATGCATCCACCAGTCAATCAACCTTGGTTGAGCAGCGCGTACCTGGTCCACACTGTACACCTGTACGGTGTGTGTGTGTGTGTGTCTATGTACACTTACCAACAACAACTACAACCGATGCGGCGGTCACAGCAGCAGCCATAATCAATTAATCAGTCTTAATTAAGATTAAGCTTGGCTGCTGAAGACGGCTCACTGCAACCAACAAGATGTGTGTGTGTGTCTGGGCTTATGTTCATTGATTGAAAGGTATAGAGAGAGAATCATCATTCATCTTCTGGACATCTTCTAGCTTTTAAATGTGGCTGGCTATGGCCACATATCATACAGGATCATGATTATGATGATGATCATCATCATGATCGTCGTCGTCGTCGCTATGGAATTGTGGATGGAAGGTAGAATCAGCCAATCAACCAAAACTAACCAGTCAGCAGCCATTTTGGGC
>JAOZJS010001016.1:0-15337 GCA_025882695.1 Amerodectes protonotaria | reverse complement strand
GAGATCAGAGAGTGGGGATCATTTTCAACCAATTTAATCCACCATGCTGAGAAATCTTTGGAGGACAGAAAAACCAACCACCAACCACAGCCAAGCCAACCAGCTTAAGCTTTGAGCCAGCTTGAAAATCAAGGTTAATGTGTGTGTGTGTGTGCTTGTTTTAATGAAAGCAGGAAAGATGCGAACAGGTACAAATATTGCCAATAATAAACTACAGAAATGCAGATAGGATGGATGCCATTTTGGATTTAAATTTTTCTCCTCCCTCTCGCTCTCTAGCTCTCACTGGTTGTATTAGGTAATAAAAAAAATAATTTTTTGGTTGTTTTGCAATTGATCGTGTGGTAAGCTATATGTGCTCGCCATTGGTCGATCGGTTGTCATTGAACAATCATTGAACAACATTGAGCAACAACAACAGCGGAAAATGTTCACGTTTGGAGATGTCTCCAAACCGGATTAATTTATTTTCTTGTTAGACTTTGCGTAATCTTAAGAATTATATTCAGAAACCGAAACAAAACACACGAACACACAGGATTGTGTCACACACACACACACACACCCGGGAGGCCCGAAGATTGTCCAATTAGAATGATGATTTAACATTAAAACAACAAACATAAGGCTGGCGCTTGTTGGCAATCACCAGAGGAAGAAGAAGACGAAGAAGAAGAAGACGAAGAAGAAGAAGAAGAAGAGATCTCATCGTCGTTTCATGGTTGGTTGAATCCTTTCTTTATTTTCTTGTTCATCAGTTCTCAGATATACTGGCGCAACTTGTACACGGTAGCTTTTTTTATGGATTTTCCCAATCTGTGTAATACCCGAACACGAATTCTGGAGCGATTTGGCTTCGAACCTCGAGCAGAAACGAACAACGAAAAAAAAAGAAATCAGTGGCGACCAACAACCTCAAGAATTATTAAGCCATGAAAATCCACATGCGGCCAGAACGCGAGATTAAGCACAGCGGTGAGCAACCTTTTTGATAGACGGGCCATTTTTTTGAATTTTTTGGAATTATTTGGCGGGCTTCACATAAAGCAGTTTAGAATGTAGACCTACGACGACATCTCTGAGCAGGAGAACAGAAATACAGCTTCGGCTCCTCCTTATAGTGTGTCTCGTCATCAGGTCAAATCATCACTGGTGGACCAATCAGTGGGGAAAACGGCTCTTATAGGCGTCAATCATGCACAGGCTTGTACTGTAGTTAGTTAAAGCTTGTTCGTTTTATGTTTAGTAATGCTTGGTGGTGGGCCGAACAAAAGTGTTTGATGGGCAGGGGCCCAGGGTTGCTCACCACTGAGCAAAAGCAATCCAGCACCATCATCATCATAATCATCATCATTAATTAAATGATCAAAAGTCAAGGTGATGGAATTTACTGCCATTACATAATGGATTATCCTTCATTCTCTATATATCTCTGGCTGACTCTCATGGAGATGGCTACTATGATAAAAACAAACAAAAAACAAACCAAAAAAACTAACAAACCAATAAAACTGTTGAATTAAAACCAAAAGAAAAAAACACAAGATGTGGATGTTAATTTTCCCCTTTCGGTAGATTTTGATTGCTTTTTAATTGCATGTCACATTAGTAGAAACGTTCGATTGGAGAGAGGGAGATTATCTCCAAAAACCCCTCAAAGAATTTTAGCCTAACTACCACCAGATTGGATAATAATAATTATTATAATCAGAAAGAACATAGCGGGCGTCAACACATATATGGCGGAAGATCATTCAGGAGGAAGCTGCATCATCATCGCTCCTTGCATATTATTATTATTATTATTATTAATAGAATATGCTAAGAAGTTTGATTGATTTTGTGCCAGGATTTCTCTGGTTTTTATTTTTTTCGGTTTTCGGTTTTTGGTTTCGTTTTTACTAGAAATATTTGTGTGTGTGTGTGTGCTACTAGAATCCATCTTGGATTTATTAAAATCTATTCGCAGATTCTGAGATACACTTTTGCGGGTAGTTTTTTTTTAATATTAATGTCAATAATAGCAATAACAGCGAACAACGTCACGGAATTCCTGTCAACCAAATCAAATTTCATTATCATCATTATTATTACTATATAATACTAGGATGAATGAATAACCAGATGAGACTGAAAGAGTCGTATGTGTGTGTGTGTGTAAGGAGAGAGAGCGAAAATTAATTTCTTTATTCCAGGAACTCAGAGGTCCAGCCTTATGAACATTTCTATGTGTGTGTGTGTGTGCATTAGTGTTACAGCATTAAACGAATGCAAACAGCACCACCAAACACGCCCACATTAGTAAATCTACACCCATAAGAGCATCCAGTAAAATCAATATTTTTCTTGAATGAATGATGTTTGCCAATGATGTCTGAATCAATTTATATCGAAATGATCGTCCAACGACAACCTTTCGTTGATGATCATTTTCCCAAAGTGTAGTGTAGTGTAGCGCTCCATCATGCGCATGCGAAAGATCTGAGCGGATGGATGGGCGGGTGGGTGGTTTTTTTGGTTTGTTTGGTGGGCGGGTCATCGGTGGCCAAAAATAAATAATCACGTAGTATGTAGAGGGTAGTGGGTGTGTAGGGGTGTATGTGTAGGTTTCAGAGGAAATATTAAACCAATAATAATGGTGATGATAAAAATAAGCATAATTTTTTGTTGCTGTCCATGTTTATTATCATTACCCGGAACTGTGAATGGATTTTTTGCCTCCCTGGGTTAATTTCCGTTCTGGAGGTTTCCGTTAGATTTCGGCGCGCACACCCGGTTTGGATCGTTTCTGGAACAATCGCGTTTTTGAGAAAAAAAATGGCGATTATTTTGGTGATGTTTCTTCCACACAGAACTTCAAGAAGAAAAACACACACACACAAAATCAAATTCGAATGTCGCAGCTCTTCCCGGCTCAGAGATCAAATTGCAAATGATGGAAATAAGAGATGTTGTTGCGAAACAAACACAAACCACCGCAAACGTACATACATAGACATTCCTTCAGTGGTAGGTTTTTGCAGGTAGGTTGGATTGGCAACAACAATTTTGAAACACCGTGTTTTTGGCTTGTAAAGATCTAAGGTTTCAGAATGTATCATCAAACTGAAACACAACGATGTCTAAATTGAAAAATCGTCTTGAACAAGAAACACACACACACACACCAACACATACAAGCACAAGAAACGAAGTTAATGAAAATAAATGATGGGAACACACCATGGAAAATCGAGACAAACTAATTGAAGCAACTGGATTTTGATAAAATAAAAAAAAAGGAACACGATTTTAATGGTAAGCAAAGCAGACAGATTAAAACAGACACAGACACAAACAAGAATAAGATTTAATGTTGTTTTGGTTGTCGAACGTTTGCAAAACGCTTACGAAAATGAAGAAGAAAAAAAAATTTTTAGTATGTTTGTTTGTTTGTTTGTTTTGGCTAAGAGATGTGTATGCTTCAGAACAAGGTTGATTAAGAATTTTCTATTCTCAATGGTGTGATCATCATGATCATGATCATCATTATTATTAATGCTTGATTCATTGAATCAATGATGGATCCGAATGGCCAAGTGCGGCAAATTAATGGAAACTATCCGTTCATTCATTTGGTTGGTTGTTGTACATTGAAAATTAAATGAAAATGTGAAAGGAAACCATTGCCATTGCCATTGCCAAGCAATGATTTTGGCTGCTGGAAAATAGCGTTGCGATCAACACTACGATACTTTAGTAGTGATACTTTATTTTTTGTATTTTTGGCTACATTCAATGCGCTTGTAGTCGCAATGGCCAGTCGGTGGTTGTAGCTAATTTTGTTTTCATTCTTCTGCTACTATTGAAAAATATAGAAAATCAAAATAAAAAAAAAATAAAAAGCTTCATTTCGATTTCATTAGCAGCTTTTATTTCATATTGATGAATTCGTGTTTCCTTCGTTTGTTTTTCAAAAAAAGCTTTATATTTCTTCCCTTTCTTTCTCTCTCTCTCTATCTCTCTCTATCTCTATCTCTCTGTCTTTCATTCGCTGATTGGATCTCTTAATATACAGTGTGTGCAGTGTGTTCACACACTTTAGATTAATTAAGATGATGAAGAGTGAGAGTGAGAGTGAGAGTGTGATTGTCGAAGAGGAATCTTCCACGGTTCACATCAAAGAATGGTTTTTTCCTATTTTTTCTCGTATTATACTTCTTCTTCTTCTTCTTCTTCTACTACCTGAGGCAAACATCAATCAACGTGTATCGCGACACACGTGCACCATCATTCCAACACGTGCAAAGATTCTGGAATCTGGTTGTTGTTGTTGTTGTTTGAATGGATGGTGTGAAAGAATTCCACCAGAATCAACAAGCGACAGCTGCTTAGGCGGCTATAGGCGAGATTCGATTTTGTTTTGGTCCGCTGCGAATCTAAGGCGGGCGGCAGCAAAAACAAGAACCAAGACAAGTGTGGCTGTGTGGTTCCGCGCGTAATAAGAGAGCCCTTTTGGAAATCGGAAATCTCTTTTTGCGCGCAAACAAACAAACAAACAAACGAAACAAACGAAACAAACGAAACAAAAATCGCTAATACATGGAAAGCGATTCCATGAGAATGTTGCCCGATGTATCTTTGCTGCTGCTGCTGATGAAGATGATGATGGTGATGGTATGTGTGTGTGTGTTTGAATGAAGAAAATAATGAAGAATGATGATGGTGATTCTCAAGAAGATGAAGATGAAGATGAAGAAGAAGAAGAAATAGTAGGATGGTGGATACGAATCCTGAGGGTTTGAATTTGAAGCGCTTGCGCCAACAAGCGCCAGCCAGCACTCCAATGCTTTCGCCCTTTTTTTTATTTCTCACAATCGCGCAATTTTCATTGGCTGAACTGGAAATGGGGTTGTGCCCTGATGGGCAATTTTAGATGATGATAGTGTGTTGTGCTGCCTGTGTACTTGTGTGCGTGTGTGTCGTGTACGTTCGATATTGCTCTCCGTGTGTGTATTATTGATAAATCCAATTGGAATCCTATTTTAAATGAATGTACATTGGATATAATATGTACCTACTACTATTGATGTACTGATGTGCGCGCGATCCGCATGTGGATTCAGTCCCAATTTCTGATTGGGGGCCGCCCAATTCTGGCCGCCTTGTTTCTACGGAAGTGTGGTTGTCTGATGCTACTGTTGATGTTGATGTCGTTGTTTTTTGTATTGGCCATTCAAATCAACGATCGATCAATTGATTGATTGAATTGAGATGAATGGTGGATTTTGTGTGAAAATGTATATAAAAAAACAAATTGAATAGAAATCGCGGCTAGGAACAAAAGCTAATCGTACACACACACAAGACACAATATGATTGGAAAAATACGACAAAGACGACGACGACGACGATGTGTGTAATTCGTAGAATTACATTACAATCTCAATCCCGATCCCGATCCCGATCATCATCATCATCCTCCTCTTCATTAAATGTTAAATGTTCGAAGAATTGGAAATCTTTCGTTGTTGTTGCTTTTGTGTATTTTTTCCCCTATTTGTATCAGATCGGATTCCGATTCTGGTTCCAGTCGTTGTTGTTGTTGTTGTTTTTCTTGGTTCTGGTTTGGCTTTTTCATTTCATCAATTCTGATATGCTAATGCTATATATATTCTGAAGGAATTGATTCTGCCCGCGAGACCGACAAACAGGCAGACAAACAAACGCGAAAAACAAAAAACAAAAAAAAACAAAAGAGAAAACCATTATAACATTGATTAATTCGAATCACATTTTCCTTGGAATCTTGGAATGCTCTGCCTTTCCCGGGTTCTGGTTCTGGTTCTGGTATTCTTAATTATTATTCTGGCTAATTCCCTGGATCATTTGGATGGTTTTTTTCATCCACTTCCACTTTACTAGAGCCACTCAATGGCCCAAATTTGAAAAGGGTTTAATAGAACCAATTAGTAAAAGATTAATTTCAGTTAACTAGTCTTCTTGGCCACAAGGATGGCAACAAGTGATTTTTTTTGTTTTGGTTTTGGGTCGTCAATCGAATGGAAAATTGATTGGCCAATTCTCCAAGGATCTCTTCTCGGTAATTTGCTTTTAGTTATTTCCTGCATAAATTTGGCTTGGTCTGTGGCGGACGTTGGCATGAATGTTTGCTTGTTTCCGGATTCAAGATTTTAAAGTTTCAAATTTCCAAAAAATAAAATAAAATAAAATATTCTGAATATCAAATAACATTCTGCGAATAAAAAGGTCGCTGACCAGAATTCCGGTTGGGGACAAATTTAAAATTCCCGATGCGGATCGATGATCCAATCGTTGGCTATTGTAACAGTGGTGGTATTGTGATGGTCTTGTTCAACCAAATTAACGGTCCAAATGTATGTATGTACATTGTATACATGGGAAGTTGTTCGCCATTTTGAACAACAAGAATTTTGTTTTCTGGTTCTGGTTCTTGTTTCATGTTTTTTTTTTGTTTTCTTGGTTCCGGAGGTTGTTTGCATTATGAATTATCATCATTATAATCAATAACCATATAAATAGATCATGCATTGTGCATTTGGATGCCCAAAACAACAACAACAACAACACCACCAGCACCACCAATGGTTATCCATTGACCTAAATCCTAAATTATAGAATCGTAATTCTCTTGATTCTTGCTAGCTCTCTGTGGAGCTCCAATGGATGATCGCGCCCACTTCATTGATTCGCCCCGAAACAAGCAAGGGAATCAAGTGGAGAGCGAGAGAGGGAGAGAGGAAAATTATTATTCTTGATTATAATCCAACGCCAAAGATCTGGTCGTGTGTGTGGGCGTGTGCTATGCATTAGCATCCGAATGTGAGTGGGAGAGGGAGAGAGATAGGAGAAAAAACACATAATTCTTGTTCTGGTCCGTAATGTTATTCATGTGGTGGCCTATACATTTACATTCAACCCAAATAAAAATAAAACACAGGAATTGGGGAGAAATTAATGATAAAATATTATGTCCTGTATCTGCTGCTGCTGTGTGTGTGTGTTTTTCCTCAATTGATTTATGTTAATGGGTGTATTGTATGTGGGCGTGTCGTGTTAAAAGGACGTGGATTGGTCAATTGGCCATTAACTATTCAGTTTGTTTTGCAGACATCAACAACCAACCACGTCTGCACATCTTTCTGAACATTCAACATGGCCAAACTCTGATGGATCAATTTTGGAAAAACAACCATTTTCGATTCGATTCAATTGTTGTTGGTTTTTATTCAATTAAGTCGGATGCTGTCGGTTTTGTAGTTCGTCGGAGGCAATTATTTTCGTTTTTTGGTTTTTTGTTTTTGGTGAAATTTGATCGGTCAAACCAAAAACAGGATGGGAGGAGCAGGAGGAGGAGGAGGAGGAGGAGGAGCTTCAAGTGAGATAAAAATAGTGCGGGAGATTTGGAAACGGAATCAGGCAAGATAGAATATTTTTGGGAAAAGTGTTAAGAGCACCATTGTTTCCGGTGTGGGCAACCAAATGTTAAAGAGGATAGACAAAAATACCAAGAAAATAAAGGATTGTAAAAGATACAAAAAATATATGGTGTAAGATCCGGAATCATCACATGTGGGAATTACATCCAGTAGTCAAAAGTCAAAAGGGAGTCAATCATAAATATGGTCGGATATTTCATTTTCAAAAAAAAATCGGTACGGTCCAGGAATCGATTCGGGATTATGGAAATTTGAATAAACGAGAACAAAAATTAAAAAGAAAGAACATTCAATTAACATATCCAAGCTGTTTTCTAAGTTCGTTGATTTTGCTTTGAAAATATTTTGATTTGTAGCTAAAAGAATTTGAATAATCAATATTGGCATTGGTTTGTTGACCGGATGTGGTACGGCCATCTGTAGTATGGTAGCCTCTGTTGTTCAATGATGATGGTGATTGTTCGGCCAACGATTCATCACCATTCTTACCATTGGAATAGTCTGCATCAAGACTGGCCAAATCTTGCATGGAAAAGCTTTTCATTTTTGATGATAATTTCATTGATGGTGTCGATCGTAATGCCTGTAATGGTGGTATTGGTGATCCTTGCTGCTGCTGCTGCGGCTGCGGCTGCGGCTGTTGTTGTTGTTGTTGTTGCTGCTGCTGCTGCTGCTTCTTTTGTCCACCACCATCATGGTCGATATCTTTGATCTTCGACTTAGTTTCAACACCGGTTTTGTGTATCCATTGTGATGTGAAAAATTTAAGTGTATCGATTTCATCCTGAAATTGTTGCATACAATCCTTACGCAAACGTAGCTCATCATCAATGTTTCTCAAACGTTTTTGATTGATCTCATTAAAAGTGGCCATTTTTTCATCAAACTTTTCAATCAAAAATGTCAAATGTTTGGCAGTGTAACTGATCAGGTTTGGACCATCCGAGCCATCCGATTCCGGTTGCGGAGGTGGTGGTGGTGGTGATTGCTGTTGCTGTTGATGCTGCTTTTGCTGTTGTTGTTGCTGCTGCTGCTGCTGCTGTTCTTCTTGTTGATTCTTATTGGACATTTCATAAATTTGTATCAATTCTTTAAGATAATGGCATTGTTTTTTCAGGGCAAAATTCTCATCCAATTGTTCATTCAGTATGGTTTCATAATGTTTCAATTTAAGTTGATGTTGCTCTTTGAGTAATTCGATTAATATTTTAGCATCATTCTCCACCATCACCATCTTCGAAGATGATGATTTGTTGTTGTTGTTGTTTGGTTCACCAACACCGCCGATCCCGCCGTCAAACTTGGTCAAACGTAATTCCAAATCCTTGACATAAGATTTTTCCTGTTCCAATTGTTTCTGTAAACAATCCATGGTGATTTTTAACGAATCAATCTCTTTGTTTTTCGCATCCATGTTTGTTTGATATTGTTTGATCTCGTAGAACATTTTCGAAATACAATTAAACAATATTGTATCATCATTATTATTGTGGTTGTTTTGTTTTGGATCAACGCCCATCATAAACATTCTTTCCGAAAGTAGATGCTTCAGTGAATTGACAAGATTTATGTATTTTGTATTGTTGCCATTATTATTATTATTATTATTGTTATTATGATTATGATTATGATCTATATTCCGTTGTATCGAAGCTGCTGCTGCTGCAGTTGCTGTTTGGATGTTTTTATTCTGGGCTCTTTCATTATTGCTAGTATGATTACCATCACCATCATCATCGTTAGCCTGTAGATGATTTGTTGCTGAAGATGGTGCAGTAGCAGCAGCAGCAGCAACAGCAGCAAAAGCCGCAGCAGCGGTGGCATTTAATCCAATCTTCTTCGTTTTCAAACATTTCGTTCGCTTTGAAGAACTTGTCGATGAAGATGGTGATGATGAAGATGGTGATGAATCATGAGGAATTTGGAATGCTGCTGGTGTTGCCGAAGATTTAGATG
Source organism: Amerodectes protonotaria (assembly GCA_025882695.1). Lineage (NCBI taxonomy): Eukaryota > Metazoa > Arthropoda > Arachnida > Sarcoptiformes > Proctophyllodidae > Amerodectes > Amerodectes protonotaria. The sequence goes on along the minus strand of JAOZJS010001016.1, from coordinate 5,921 downwards.
CTGATGACGATGGCGTTGATGGTAATGAAGGAGAAGAAACCATTGAGAAACCTTGATCATGTGCTATTGATTTACGATTGGCGGCTGTGGCAGAAATTGACTTAGATTGATTGGCAGACAAGAATATATTATTAATGTCATCTTTAGTTGCATAATTAATTAAGTTTTCATCATTATCGACATTGATTCCATTAATATCATCATTATCATTCTGAATTTGGCCACCTGCATTATTGGTATCATTGCTGTTGCTGACATTATTTATCGAATAACGATGTCCAACATTATTAATATTCATAATCATTGGCTGATGATTTTGATTTGGATTCGGATTCTCGTGATCGCGATTCGTTGATTCGGTGGTGGTAGTGTTGCGCACCATCATCGCCGCCATCATTTTTGATTTGTTACTATTCTTACCAAAATTATTACTATTACCATTATTATTGTTATTCCTATGGCTTGGGCTTTTTTTCGAGAATTTTCCTTAATTTTCATTAATTTTCATTCGCATTCATTTTCCAGATTCCAACAAGGATAACCGGATAAGGGAGAAGGGAAAACAAGAAAGAGAAAGAGAGAGAGAAAAAAAATACATATTTTTGTTTCAATTATAAATAAAAGATAAAATTTGTCGCATTTTGTGGTCGTTTCGCAATCCAAAAATAATAATTACCATTTTTTTTCATTCTCAAATTTTTCTCTTCAATCAAATTATTATTATTATTATAATTATTATTATTATCATTGCTATTAGCGTTTTTGTAATTAGTTTTCGAAGAATTTTTTCCCGCCATGATTGGTTGTGCGGCGTCAATTTTTTTGGGCGAGGCCAATACCTCTGCATAGCTTTTGGCAGGCTTTGATGGGCCTGTTTGATTATCATTATCGCTATTATTAGTTATAGTTATTGGTTCACTTGACTCCTCCTTCAATTGTTGTTCAATGTTCTTGTTAGTCGAATCAGCATTATTGTTGTATTTGATTGGTGCTTGTTCTTTTGCTGAGTCACGGTTTTGTTCAATAAGCGAATTTGATTGGCTACCACCGTCATCATTATAGGCTACTTGTTGTAATAGAAAACTGTTTGGTTTTGATTTTTGATTATTACTGGACTTTTTATCGACGTTCGACGATCCTCCCTTTTGACTATCGTTCTGCTTAGTTTTTAATTCAGTGGAAGGCGGGTCATCAGCCATTGGAGTCGTATTTTGATCGAAAGGACTATTATTACTGTAATAGGCTTCATTTTTAGAATCAATATCAATCATAATATTATTATTATCAAATTCAATACTGGATCTAACTTCAATGGCATTATTGAGATCTTTATTGAGCATCTCATCCAAATCTGACATATTATCACTGATAAAATCCATAATTGATTCAGATCTTTCGGATTTAGTTTGGCTTATTATTCTATTATCCGGTGTTTCCGTTTGTTTTCGGCTATTGGCCGAATTGGATGCTGCTGATGATTGATCATAATTCGAATAAAGTGGTTCATCATTATCTGTCAAACTAGAATTATCAACCACATCCGTGATTGGAGCACCACCCTGATTATCATCATGGTTGAATTTATCATCATTCGAATTCTTCTCTTCAACGATTACGTCTTCGAAAAAACCGGAAAATCTATAATTATTACGGAAATTAAAATCCAACGATCCATCAATGGTGTTCATTTTATAGGCATTTTTATTATGAGCATATGGTGAATCATTCTGATTCTTAACATTCTTATTCTTATTCAATCTTGATGATTGTCGATTCTGTTTGAGCACATTTTGGTCAATATTATCATAGATGATTGGTGAAAGATCATCATCACAATCAAGACCATCGGCATTATGGTCATCATCAAACATGTTTCCATTGGCGATGGTTCTATGTGCATCACCACCATCATTAACTTGTTGATCATCATTCAAAATGTCATCATCATTATTATTCAACGATCTTTGTTGTTGATGTTGTTGAGCGTTGACATATTTGCGAATCAATTTTTCCGCATCATGATTGTTATGCAATTTGGCAACATTGGCAGCAGTACGGCCTAGTTCATCTTTAGCTTCAATTTCAATACCATTCGCAATCAACTCTTCAATCACCGGATAAAGATCCAATATTTTGGCAGCCAAATGTAGAAATGTTTCTTTTTTCTGTGGGCGTTGAAAATTTGAAGGGAAAAAAATTAGAATTTCAACAACAACCATATTCCGACATATCAATCATCATCATGCAATAACTGTGCACTCTAATTGTTATAAAATTTCTACCGTTAAATGAAATTCTTTTGTGACAGAAATTCAAGGTTTTCACAAATACGTGGGCGTGTTTCAATGGAATGGAATCCATGCACACTGAGCAAACATTGCACACGCATTGTAATCCATCAAATATTTTTGACAAAAGAATGAGACAGGATTAGCATACAGGGCACAATTTAAACCGTAAATTACATTGTGTTAGCATTTGCGCCAAGAATATAAGATGGAAGGTGTATTAATACTTACATGATTACGTTTATTATAATCAATGATTAGCGCATTACGGATTATATATAATGCACAATCGAGGTTGGCGTTTAGAAGACAATGATGTAATGCAGTATTGCCTTTATCATAATCGGCCAGATCTAGTTTGGCGCCATAATCCAACATAATCCTGACAACTTCATCATTGCATTCACATTCAATAGCCTTGATCAATGGTGTACGGCCATCGGCGTCCTGTATGTTCACGTTGGCGCCGGCCATAATCAACATTTTGATTATCCGTACATTACCGTTGACCGCGGCAAAATGTAACGGTGTACGATTATGATTATCCACCGAGTTGACACCAAATTGGCCAAGATATTTTTTCACACGATCCTCATTGTTCAAATACACTGCTTTGTGTAGTTTGGTGAATGAAGCGTCTACTTTTTGCAGATCGATATTATAACCACCACGTAACACTTTGATCTGTGGCATAGAGCTAACCGAGCTCAATGATAAACGTCGCAAATGAGTGCTTGATTGCGACGAAGATGGTGTGGATAGTTTGCGGACATTTTCGAAAAATTTCTTCATCTTGATCGGATCCTGTAGTCAACATGTGCGCGTATGCCGGAATCCAAATGAGCGTATAGGTGTGTGATCGTGCTTGCGCGATCTTCTTTATTCTGATTGGATTTTGAGCAAAGCTAAATTAAACTTGATGATAAACCCAGGCTCCAGGTAACCGTTATAAACAGGTAATCCGCAGGTAATATGCCTAAAAAAACGAACAAAAAAATAACCATAAAAAACATTGGTTGATTAGATTTTGATTGTTTTGTTTAACAATCGTACGGCGTATATTTTTTTTTCGTTGCTGGTTTTCGTTTGGTGTTTGTGTTGCTGTTGTTTGATTGCCAAAATATTGTCGGTTGCGGTTGTTCTTGTCTCACATCAAACCGAATGCTGCCATCAATGGTGTGTATAATCAAATCAAATCAAATCATAAACGCAATTATCAACGACAAGAATAATATGGCACACGACCATGAAGGCGACACGGAGCGACAGTGATAGATAATGAGCGAAAGGTAGAAGATACACCTTGATTTTGGTTGCCAAAAAAAAACGAAAAAAATTAAATAAAAAAATAAAAAAAAAATAGAAAATCAAATTAGGCAAAAATTTTCTCCAAGTTTTTCTATTTCTCGATTTGCTGGTTGTGTTTGCGGTGTCTCTTGTCATAACAAAAAACTTCAATGCCACAACCAGCCAGCCAGCCAATCAATCCATCAAATTCGTGCCGTACACACGTAGGGGCAGATACAGTGAAATCTAGATGATGATGATGATGGTTGTGGTGGTGGCTCGGAAGGAAATCAAGGATGTCACACAGGAACCATCAAAGCGAGGGCGCGAGAGAAAGCAAAAAAGCAAGCAAACATACACGCACAAACAAAAATCCTCCACGACGGATGTTTTCTTTGTAGGCAGCGAGAGTGTATGATTTTTAGCCTAGAAAGTAAGGTTTTCAAGGGAAATGGCGATAATTATCGTTGTTGTTGTTAGCCACGATTGTTATGAATCATGTAATAATCTGGAACTTACAGATCTAGTTCTGATCAGATCGTTGGCTGGCTAAATTAATCATTAAGCTTGATGAACAACGACCTAGACATTGAATTCCAAGTTTAAACAACGAAACAAAACGAAACGAAAGAGTTAACGAAATGGAAACGATGGCAACCACCACCATAAGCAGCATTTGAGGTTGAAGCAACAAACAAACAAACAAACAAACAAACGACAAGCAACAAAAATAATATTGTTCACTATTGTTTCAAGCATACATCAACGAGAATCATCATGGCACCATTGAAACATGGTTGAAACAACCAACTACAGCATGATGACAATCATCATCATCAACATAATGTATCTTTCGATCGGTGGTAAATGATGATGATCATTCAGCATTTAGCTTTTGCGGCGCCGACCCGAAGGCTGACTCACTGAAAGTATTATTACCACCATTATATTAAGAGGATACTTTTGTTGTTGTTGTTGTCGTTGTTGATGATCGTGGTAATGGTTGGAATGGCGGCCAAGACTAACGATGATCAAGACAAGATGAAGACCAAGACGAACACCGAAGACGATGGTGCGGTGCGGTGCGTTGTGGTGTGTAGCGCGTTGGCCACAAATTCAATCGTGGTGTTATTGAAGTTATTTCTTTCTTTCTTACTTTTTGTTTCGTCTTCGTCTTTTTCTTCTTCTTCTTCGTCTCGTTGTCGTTCCTTGTTGTTGTATGTCTGTGTAAGTGTGTGTGTGTCTGTGTGTGTTAGCTATATCCAAAAAATCTGGCAGCGACCGTGGTGGTGGTTTGGCTACGGCAAACCGTATGTGTCTGTTGTGTCTGCGTGTTATAAGAAGATATTGTTGCCTCCGCTTAGCTTACACCATGGTGTGGTGTTGTTGTACATCTGTGGCCATATATTCGAAATGTTTTCAACATTTTTTGGCTACGTTTCACCAATATATTTTTGTGTTTCATCGTCGATAATCGTCTAGTAGTCGTGGTCGTGGTTTGGTTGGTCTGGTTGATTGGCCAGTTGAATCTCTCCCTAAACATCAACAAAAATGTGTATTACCATGGCTTCACACCAGCAACACACTTGAATTCTATATTTCCGTGGTTAGCTTGCTTGTTGTTGTTGTTGTTGTTTGAGTTTGAGCTTAAGCAATAGATTTTTGTGCTTTCTGGTTGGCCAGATAGATCCACACACACACACACGCACACACACGCACACTGAGAGAAATAAGGGAAATAAATGAAGGGGACTGTGGATTGATATGGTCGTTTTGGTGATATTTCTTCTTCTTTTCTTCTTCTTTCAGAAGCTTTTGATTGGCTTCTTCAAACCGTTTGTGTGTATGTGTTTACTTATTGATGATGATTGTAGAATGTCTATGTACAAATCAAACAGACAAACAGACACACACACGATGACCTTTGTTTTTCCCAGAACCGACCAACCGACCGACAACCAACCAAACAACCGAAAAAATCATATAAAAAACAAATTTGAATTTCGAAATTTGATTTTACTGCAAACTTCGTCAACAACAACAAAGACGATAAAACAAAGAAACTGAATCGAATTGAGAACAAACGCAAACACACAAACACACCGAGAAATCCACACACAGAACTGAATGGAAATGAACAGTGGTGGAACAATGAAACAGAACTTGGACTTCGAACAAACTGATGAAAAACCGGTCAACAATCAAACACACAAAACGCACACCAACACTTTTACACAACGAGCACAGCAGCAACAGCAGCAAACACTTACGTACTTTTGATCAACACACACACACACACAAGAATGGCCAACAGAACAGAAATTCGAGAAAAAAAAATAAAAGACA
>JAOZJS010001015.1:0-15360 GCA_025882695.1 Amerodectes protonotaria | reverse complement strand
CAAATTTGACCACACATTTCTTGCACAATGTCCGGCTGGACCAATGTACTTTTATGAATTGATCAAAAACAACAGATTTCACTTTACATTAAAAAATTTTTAATATTAAATTTAAATTTTAAATTTTAAATTTTTAATGATACTCTTACACCTCGACAACCTTTTGACTAGATCAAATCCGAAGATCTATATTATTCTCGATAACTCTCAGCCGTCGGCTGTAAATACCACGACGAATGAGAAAATCTTCCTGGTCGAGGTTGTAGCGAGGGCATTTAGCCCTCACCTCATCATCATGTTTTTTGATTTTATTTATCAATTTATTGTAGCTTGGTACAATATTTTTTTGTTCTTGATCATTTTTGCGAACTATATTAAAAATCCGACTGATTTGTCGGCGGATCTGTGTGCGTTGCGCACGCCAATGCATCTTGATCATATCAATAGCAAATTTGCTCTTCATAATTCTTTTTTTAAGCCTACAAAAAAAGCATTTTTTTACAATAAAAAACGATGAAAATTTTAATTTAAACACTTACACTTTTACTAAATACACTTTTTGTTGTACAAAAGATTTATTTTGAGTTTCCTCTTACACTTTGGTAGAAGTAGGCTACTTGTTGCCCGTCTGTCCGGTGGAAAAAGGCTAACCGACAATGATTTCCCCAGCGCCATCTGGGGACAATGATTATCCCTTCAATTGTTAACTATTCGCGCCGCTCAAAACAGCTTTAATTTCGATAGATCAATGCCAATTGGTTGCTTAACTAAATGATGGGAGGAGTTTGGAGAGACATAGGACGATTTGATTGGTGGAAACTAACTATTTTATAACTATAATAATAATTAATCTAATTGACTTAATTGGTCAACAATTGTAAAAATTTTACGAAAACGAGGATCATAGGAAATGAGTAAAAGATTTATTTGTTAAGATTAAAGGGTTAAATGTGCATAAATTTTGATGTAAATCAAAAAAAAACGGATAAGAACAATTTTGGTGTCGGAATCGGAAATAAAAATCATTGTGTGTATTGTGTAAAAGAATGTGTAATGTCATTTGAATTTGTTTTTAAGTATCGATTTGGATAGTGTGGAAAAGTGAAAATCAAATTGGTGGTGGTGTTAAACATTGATTGGTTATTGATGGATTATCTGATGGATTATTGTTTAATTGTCTGTACGTGATCCAAAAACTATAAATGATGTTACAAAAATGTGATGAAAAAAAGAAAGAAAAAAAGAAAGAATCTCAACCAAAATTCTATAGCCATATGGATTTCTCTCCAGCATCCAGCATCCAGCATCCAGCATCCATCGGAAACAATTCGGTTTAAGCTTGGCCTGGATCATTGGCTTGATCATTGGCTGGCTCTTCGGCTGGCTCATTGGCTGGCTGATCGTATACTACATCACGTGGCTCAAAAACTATCGCACTTTCATGATGGGCCCAAAAGGAATCGCCGTAATATAGAAAATCCAAAATACGATCCCATTTCCAGCTCCAACCATTCAAACGTACCAAAAATTCTTCTGGATCTAGAGCATATTCTGGACAACGATAGATTAAATCGGTTTCATAATCAATGATTTCATTGTTTAATTTTTCAAAATTCAGTGTGTATGCTTCTAGTGTATGATTCGAACGGAACATATCATTATAGAGACGCGATACTCTATAACGTAAACGTCTGCGAATTCGTAACAAATATTCACGATACATTAAAACCATATCTTTTGGCATTTGTCTGATGTTGTCGTTGTTGATGATGATTTTCAGATGAATCGTTATGATTCGTTCGTTTGTCGCGTTCTCAGGTGGGCAATCGGCAATCGGCAATCGGCAATGGGTAGAAAGTTCAATGAATTCGCTGATGGTATGATAGGATTAATAAACTGGAATCAAGAGGAAATTGGAATGATTGGAAATCGCTGTGTGTGTGTGTGTGTGTGTTTTAGGTATCCAGGAAGAGAATAGTACTATTTTGAAATGGACTTCAATCTTTTCGGTTACCAGGGTATCCTGTCCACCTTGCCACAATCATCCAAATGCAGAATCACTGGGGAAACAATTGTGATTATTATTTTGTTAGGTTACGATTCGGTGATTTGATGTGATGTGATGTGATGGAACGAACAAACGAACAGACCCGCTTTCGTATTGATAATGATGTTCAAGAAGAACAAGAACAAGAACAAGAACAAGAACAGGATTATAATGATGATGATGATGATGATGATTATGATTCGGTGCTGCTGGGATGCAATCGAATCACAAGATGGATCTTCATATAGCAACATAAAATAATGGAAATCTCCGGTTAACAACTAATCGCTTTTCGATTTTGTGCACACTGCCACCACCAAGAAGAAGGGGAAGAAGAATTAAGGGTGGTGGTGGTGGTGGTTGGTGTTCAAAAACCCTTTCGTTTTGGGGCTAAAACAAGCAAATTAAAAGAAATGAAAAATTTCAAAATTCAAATTTTAAATTTTTCGGCGAATTTTTTCCAAGAACCACCACCAGTAACGAGCTTCTTCACTAAGCAGCTTTTCTTTCGTTCTCTCTCGCTAGCTTTCTTTCTTCTATCCTAAATCCTCTTTTTTTCTGGATTCCAGAATGATGAAGGGGAGAAAGGGGGGTTGAAAATTGTCAAACCAAAAATAGATTATTAATAACTGGCCAAAGACGCACACACACACACACACACATACAGCAGAAGAAGATTCTACAATTTGATTAGTGTGCAACCTGAATTATGGAACTTGAACACACCCGCTTGAATTTCAAATACGCCTTCAAATGGATGGTGGATGGATTTTTTTTTTGGATCAGCACACGGTAACGGTAAAACACGCACAAGCACAAAGCACAAAGCAAAAAGCAAAAAGCACATCACGCGCTATCACTATATAATGCTTAGATTTTGATCAGAAGGCGATTCCGTCGCTGTCTCCTTGGATTTTTTTTTCTCGTTTCTATGGGGTGTGTAGATGGGCGTGTGTCGACGATTCTTGCGAAAGCATCACCAAGCTAAGAAAACGAAAAAAAATATGTGTGTGTGATTCTCGAGAATTAGCAAGAGATTTAGCTAGCAAGGAAAAGGCAAACAAAAAAGCAAAAGTAAGCAAAAACGATGGAATCCGAATCGAGAAATCCAAAAATAGCCAATGGACAATGGTCAGTGGTCAAATTTACAAGGAAAGTTACAAGAAATTTTTCGCGGGAAAAGTAGCAAAAGCTAGTGTAAGGCAATTTTGACACTTTTCATACAGTGCATCCATCATACAGTGGCATCCTAGTTTCTATTAAAAAATCGAAGGAAGAAAAGAACAACTTTCATGCGTTTAATCATCTTTCCTTTGACGCTGAAAGCTTGTACAATGCTTTGCCAATTGAATCTTGTCTAAGCTGTTGACCACGCCTATTTTTATGCTGAAAACAAAACGCAAGGCGGAGATGCAAAGTCGGCCCCTTCGCTTGCTTGCTTGCTTGCTTTGTGTGTGTGTGTGTGTGTGTTTGCCTTATCCTATCCTATAATTATAATGATAGTAATGAAATGAACTTGACCGTGCCCAAAACCATCTCACAAGCCGATTGGCGATTGGCCGACTAGCCAATGGCTAGCAAGCAAGCAAGACATGTTAGGAGAGGAGGGATTAATGGATGGATGTAGGATGGATTTGATTTGATGCTGATGCTGGTGGTAGTAGTGGAAACTAAAACAAGTTTGCCGCGCTGCCAGTCGCCGCTAACAATACACTGTTCAAACGGACCAATCAGGATTAAGATTTATCACTATTTTTATTATAATTTTTCAGAATGAAATTCAAAGGCAGCTAAATAGCTAAACAGCTAATACAACAACAACAGCAACATCATAAAATAATATGAAATCAAAGCAAGCAATCAATCAATCAATCAAATTCAACGGTAAAGCCAATGGTTAACCGGGCGCGCCAAGATGAAGCGGAATTTCGCTCGCCAATCGCTTGATCTTATTCAATTTTAATTTGGCTTATTTTCTCTTGGAATTTTTTGATGGTCTCGTCCAATTGACTGGTGGCCATTGTCGATGCATCACCATCTTCACCATCACCATCGGTGGTGGTGTTGGTGTTGAATACATCTTCTTCATCACAGATGCCATCCTGGTCGTTTCGCTCAACGATATTCATCTGCATCCGTACCTTTCGGACGAGGACAACATTGTCCAAAACATGCAGATCGTTCAGCGATCTGGACAATGATCCCGAGGATGAGGATGATGATGGTGGTGGCGGAGGCGGTGGCGGCAGCGGTAGCTGTGGTGGTGCCAATCTCAAGATTCGTCCCGCAGATTCCTCGCCAGCTTCGTCAGTCTGACCGGTAGGGAAATCCTCATCCTCTTTATAATCCTCGGATGAGATGCCCAATATTTCATCACACAATTCGGTGGATGTTGAACCACTGCTGCTGCCACCGTAGCTGCTACTTCCGCCGCTACTACTATTGCTTCGTTTCAGCGTCCGTTTGATGCTGATTTCCGATCGTGGCCTATCCGTTGCATGATGTTCCATGATGTTCATCGAGCTTGGCTGCAAAGCTACCACATCGAATGTTGGCTTTCCGTCCATCATTGTCGTTGTTGTTTTTTGCTTGATTTTCGAACCAATCTCCATCATTTTTTTTGTTGTTTTGATCACCGGAATCCGTGGATAAATATTGGCCGCCACCATCAATGATTCACTACGGTTGGCGACAAATTTGGCCCTTGATATCGATTGTTTTATTGTCGATTCGATACGACCACGACGTTTGACCATCAACGGTGCTTTACCGCTTAACAGTTTGCTGATCAACGCCCGACTAGCTTCCTTTTCTTTACGATTGTCGTCGCCACTTATGCCTGCATCATCACTATGATCACCGCTGCTTACGCCACCACTTCGCTGTTCCTTGGAATTCACCATTCTACCTGGATCGATGTTCTGAAATCCTTCTGTGAATGTGGAATGGAATGAAATGAAACGGAACAAGACGAATTTCTTGAGAATCTCATCCATCATTCATAAGGAGGGGGATGCTCTGGATCTAAGGGAGGTGGGGGCGGGCGGAGGTAATACCTTTGAGAATAATCTGCACTTGTCGTTGGCGTTGTTTCAATTTAAGATATTGTTTTTTCAACATGGATATATCCATGGATCCAACGTTTGGCCATTGATTTTGGGCGGCCAGGGAATCGGGCGCCAATCCGCCACTTTTACCATTACCACCACCATTGCTGCTGCTACTTTGAGAATTGCTTTGTCCAATTTGAATTTGTTTCAGGAATGTTTCGAAAAAATTCGAACCACCACCACTACCCCCACTGTTGCCACCGCTAGTAATGGAACAAATGGAACGGATCGGACTTCGGTTTGGACCTTGGAAAAAGATTTGATAATTTTGAAAATTTGAAAATTCAAAATTTGAATGATAATATTGTTGGCTTACTTCGGGCCTTGTTCAACTGATTTTGTTGATTGTTTTGGTTGTTCTGGTTGTTGTTCTGGTTCATAAACCAATTGATCATCAAAATTTGATCCTCGAACCAATTTTGCGTTGAGTGATCACGATTTTTCTGATCATCATCGCCGACAATATCTCCCGCCGTTTGTGGTGATCGTGATTGAGAAGATTGTGGCTGTTGTTGTTGCTGGTCAACATGGTCATCATCGAACAATTTTTGCAATGAATTATTAAACAATTGTACAAGACCATTGTTTTTGTTGCAATGCAAAATGTTTACATTGAACGGGCTACAATTATAATAATAATTGTCACGTAATTCCATTAAACGTGGAAACGGGAATGTTGCAACATTACAGATGGCCATTATTAATTCATTACTATCTTTTAGACCGAATTCCATAATCTCTCTGGTTAACACGTTCATTATTGAATAGAATTCATCGGCGCTTTTCACCGCAATTATCCGGCTGTCCAACGGGAGGATAGGAACATTGTGCGTGTGAACAATGAGAATAAGAAATAAGAAACAAGAATATCATTATTAATAATTCAGAAAACCATGTTTGTTGCTCGAGAGATTCTTTGTTCAAAAGAGACGGGTTGATGACCATCCCAACAAGATCCTGGAAAAACCGGAAAACCGAAGACTTACTCTGAAAGCGAATCCCAAATGACGATGGCGCTTCGTAACAATATTTCGTTGCCTTCCAAGAAAATCAAATCCCAAATACGCAAAACTGTTTGTTTTGGTAGACAATTGGCGAACAACGTCAAAAACCATTGCATTGTGAACGCATTGATCAATGGTGGTTCGTAGAATATTCCCAATTGTGGATCATATGAATCCTGTTGTAGTTGATCCAAATGTTTGGCCAATCTTGGTAGTTTCAAGTGCATCAGATCCCGAAATACCACCATATCAACGGATAGGCCACGAAGATTGTTGGAAAAATATCCATCCGGTAGTAGATGTTCAATTAGGTAGATCATGATCTTCAATGAATGGCCAACATCACCTTCCATCACTTCCAGGATGATTGCTGCCAACATGTTGAATCCTTGACAGTACCCAATGGCTAGGGGAGGGGCGGGGCGTGGTTTGTGAACAAAATTAAGCACAACAATACAACCAATTGGCATCCAGTAATAATTACATTTGTTGAATCTTGCATAGGCCAATAGCAATTGTTTCAATAACAATTGATTGTTTTGTTGATCACCATCGAACAAACTGCATCCGGTACGGTGAAGATCTTTGACAATCTGCCATCCTAATTGTTCATCATCCGGATTCTTGGAATCATTAAAACAATGTTCCAATGTTTCATTCCAATCCGTTATTTTACGTTGTTGTTTAATGTAACAATCGGCCAATGTTAACCATAGCTATACATGATGCGATGGGCAGGAAATCCAACCGGGAAGCCAAAAACGAAAGCAAAATGAAAAACCCGAAAAAAAGACCTCAAGCTGAATTCTGAATGTCATCGTCGGTGGTGGTGGTGGTGCGTTGTTTCCGTACACACACCAACACACCCACTTACCAGTATGCCCACGCCCACACGTACATTCATGAATATTTTGATTGAAAATTTACCTTTTTACGGAATGTTCCAGGAATACCTCCGGGCAATCTGGCCACCATTCTCATTGCATTATGCCATTGTTCAAAGCCAGATTCATCATCATCATCATCATCATCATCATTATTATTATCATCCAAAGCAGAATCCAGAGCATCATCTCCATCACCGCCACCACCAGAATCAACGACAACGCCCCCATCATCATTATTTTCCAATTCTAATTCTAAATTGGAATGCACCAAACATTCACCCGCACCACCACGCCCACCATCGTTGATTGGCCCGATGGCCGATGTTGATGATGATTGATTCTTATTGTTGGTGACGTTGTTGTCGTTGTCATTGTTAGCAGCAGCAGGAGCCAATTTGTATCGGATTTGGCTACTAAAGCGTCGGGTTTTGTTGCCACTCGTGCTGTCATGGCTCATAGAACCATCTGTAAAAATAAATGGCGGGAAAGTGTCATGTTACAAAACAAAAAACAAAAACAATCTAGCCGACACACCCACACACCCACCGGCACACACCCACACACTTACCATTAACCGAGAAACGTCGGCCAATCTGTTTGAGTTTTTTGTTGATCAAGCTCATATTTTCTTTGTTGTTGTTGTTGTAGTCTGGACGTTCGGACGGAAAACGCCCACCAATCATGTATCCTGAATGATTCGAGAGGGTGGGGAACAAAACGGTAAACCCCGAGAGAGAGTGAGAGTGAGTGCAAAATAATTGAATTTCACGTTTTACGTGCGAAACGACAGAAATTGATGAAACAAAGCTTTCCCTCTAAGCTTTGATTTGGGCCGATGGTTCCATTTGAGGACCCGAGACAGAGGCGAGTATAAGGGGCGGCCCGCCTTGTGTGTGTGTGTGGCCCCGCCCTCTATATGTGTATCGCCCTGTGTATATGTGTTTGTCCATTGTCTGGCTGTTTGCCATTGCCATTGATTATAGCTGAATCATTGTTGTTCATGAACATGCTACAAGAGGGCAGGGCCTACTACTGATATTTTTGGCCATTAGGGGTTGGACATGAACAACGCACAGACGCACGCACATAAACACAAACACACGCCCACAAAACTGCTTGCTTGTTTAACTCTTTGTGTGGACATTGTAGTGACGTTTATGCCCATCCCCTCACACACACACATCACACACGGCAAGTGTATAACTTTCAGTGTGTTGGCTTTAGTTGTCGTTGTCGTTGTTGTTTAAATAATTAATTTTTCTAGGGCGGGAATTTTTTTTTTGATATAATTTGATTAGGGCCGAATTAGGCCAAGCAGAAACAACAACAACAACAACCACGACCACGACCAACACCAGTGTGTGTTACAAGCAAGAAAAGCAAATTTCAAAGGTGTATTATAGTCGTTCATGTTGTTAATACTTGTTGTGTTAATGCTTGTTTGCTTGCTTGATGCTTGTACAACATCGCTCTGTACTTTCTCTCGATCGTGCTAATTCGCTAAATCTAATTTGACACACAAAATAGAGAAAAAAAATCCGAAAATTTGAAAATTCACTTCCATTCTGTTCTTCTTGTGCTCAATCTTGTTCAGCCGAGCCGAGCCGAAAGTTCACTTGGAGTTGGTGGTGGTGGCGGAAAATCCGTTTAACACCACCAACGCCACCATTAAAACTACTGCGATTTCGTTGGAATTTCTCGCTCGGAAACGTTAGCAAATTTTCTTTGATTTGGATTTGGTTTTGGTTCCGTCCCGAAAACCGAAACGCCAAAAGTTGATTCCAAAAGTCTCTCCATCTCTCCCCATCTCTCCCTCTCTCTCTCTCTTTTGGATCTTTTTTTTTGGATCCTATTTAGGATCCTATTTTGGATCTAATTATTTCAAAAACATTACACAACAACCATATTAGCTAATAATGTGAATATGGGCTTAAACGCACACGCACACGTCTTGGAACATGTTTGGAACGGAAATTTTTGTGGGGCTCTACTCTCGTCGAGAGTACTCTGGTTTTAGGTTCTGGCCATGCACAGATTCTGCACCTTATTATCATTATTATCATTATTATTATTATATTCTGATGCTTGTTTCTGAGAATTGTTTCCTGAATCTAGAATCCAGAATCCAGACTACTACTAGTGTTATTCATCAGCTTGAAACTTTTTGCTTTGCTTTTCGCTTTTTGCTTTGCTTTGCTTTTATTTTTTTTTATTTTTATTTTTATTTTATAGTCCACGAATCCACGATGCTCTTTGCCATCGTTAAGCTGAATTCTGTTGTCGTTGTCGTCGTCGTTGTTGTCGCTGTTAGCTTAGCTTAGTTTAGCTGTTTTTGGGTTCCGTGCAATCTAGCTTATTATCATCCGGCCCCATCCAGACGACTAGGAAGTTGTAAGCTGCATGTTCATGTTCATGTTGTCGTTTTCAAGAAGTTCACGATTTTTCTTTCAACAAGCGAAATTTTCATCCGAATGGACACAAACAAGCGCACAAACAAGCACAAACAAGCACACACAAACACTTAGATTTGATTTGAATTTTTTTATGTGTATTCAGTGCCCTTATATCCAGGCCAGGCCCCTTGGTATTTGAAGGTTTTGTGGGCCAAGGCCCGCCAAAAAAGTAAACCCATGTGGGCGTGTGTGGGTGTGTTCACGGGACCCGAATTCATGGGCGAAAGCATCCGGGCTAGCCAATCAAAAAGAAATCAAATCTGATTCATTCATTTCAAATTTTCAATAGATTTTTCAACTAGATTGATTTTTCATATTATTATTATTATTAATGTTGTTGGCTGGACAACAACAACCAACCAACCAATCATTTTTGGCTTCAATTTTGCTTACATAACCACGGGGTCATGGTTCTGGGCACCGGATTCAATTGAAAACAAACAAGCAAACAAACAGACAAACAGGAAGACAAACGAGCAAACAACAGTAATAATAATAATAATAAGATTCCATTTGGAACAGCATTTATTCAATTATATATGATCTCCAACTACCGGACCAAGGATCTCGATGATGGTGATGATGGTAATGGTGACTTTCTAACACTGGTGGATCGTCAACCAGAGGAAGAAGGATCGGGGGGGAGGGAATTATGGTATTTCGCCTATTTATTTGTCGTTTTTGTTGTTGTTGTTGTTGTTGTTCCAGGAACAGGAATTCAATTGATTCCCTATTGCTTTTGGGTGATTTTTTCAGGATTCTCTGATTCCTGGATCCTGGATCCTGGATTGTGAGGCCCAAAGAGAGATTTGTCATTGTCTTTGTCTCTGGAACCTGGAACCAAGTGCCCGGCCGCCGGGATAAACCGGATCATCATCATTGCCGATGGATGATGCCGGGATCTCTCTCTGTGTGTGTGTCCGCGCTATATAATCATTAATATGTTCATCGCTCCCAAAAAACAAAAATACTCCGGTTTCATCGCTCACCGAACCAAGAAGAATCTTGATCTTAGCAATGGAGATGCCCAAAATGGACCAACCAACCAACCAAAAAAAATCAAAACAACCACGATAAAAAATCGAGATTGAGCAATGGAGCTAGGGGGCGGGTCGTGTTGGGCGTTGTCAGGGGGCGGAGCCAAAGGCATAATCACCATCATCATCATCATAAGAACTAATTAAGTTTTGTTGTTTAAGAATATGTGTGGTTGACCTGTTTCCAGACAACAACAACAACACACGCCCCATATTGGCCATAATAAAGTTATAAAATCATTATCATCATCATTACCATTAAGAAGCCATAAGTAGCTTAACAGTTGTGTCTGGATTCTGGATTCTGGATTATTGTCTCCGAAACACTTTTCTCTGTGTGCACTATGTTTACGTGTGTGCTCGTGTGTGTGTGCGCGCACTGCTATTATATTCTTAACCATTCTTAGTATTATTATTTCGGGTAGTTGTGTTCCGGAATCCTTCGGATCGTTGGCCCCGAGAAGAGATTCTCAACCTTAGGGAAAACCTAAAAGTTTTTTTACTAAGCAACGAACGCACTGGGAACATTTTGGGAACATTTTGGAACATTGAATAATCTGCTTTACGGTAGAAAATAATAATAATAATAATAACCTAAAAACAAATTCTTAAAAGTCGTTTCGTTTCGTTCCGTTCCAAAATTTTCTTTCAAAGATTTGTACCGTACCGGGCCTGGTGCCCCTATTTACTTGGCACGATAAGAACGATAAGGATCGCCAAAGATTTCCGGTCCCATCGATCGGGTATTTTAGGAAATGTTCCCAGGAAATGCTCCCAGGGAATAAGTAGGTGGATCCAATGGACGATCCAATGGACGTCCAGCGATGGGCAGTGACTCGATCTGGGACCTGGGAGCAACAGGAAATCATCCGAAGAAGAATCTTTGGATTCAATTTCTGCTTCCCATCAAGCTTTCTGGTAGGGCGCCAAGGATTCATGGAACGATTCCAGCTTATTCTTCATTATTATTACTATTATTTTCCACATTTGCTAGGCGGCAATGTGGTAAGCGGATTACTTACTTACTTCTTCTTCTTTGCTATGGCTTTTGCTTATGGTAAATATTTAAATTGCTAACAACCAACCAGCTAGTATCCAGTATACAATCACGTACCCAAGCGCCCAAGGAATCCACACATACACAACACGCCCAGCCAACAGCGTAATAATATTCAATTTTGGGCCCCATCCCGTTTTCCCGCCGTATCGTTTTCCTGCCGTTATTCCGTATTCTATTTGCTATTCGTATTATTATTCGCATCATTCTCATTCTTATTATCATTATCATCTTACAAGTTGTTTGTATTGAAGAATGATGCCTCAAATTAAATCCCTTAAATCAACTTGGATGTGTAATATCTTACTTTGGGGCTCTTTGGGGCGCTATGGAGCTTTTCTCTTAAGTGCTGGAATGTGCTGTTTATAATGGCGCCCAGATTTGGATCCGAAATTCCGAATGGATATTTATTTTGTTTTCATTTGATTTTATCATGGCCCGAAATCCGAAATCCGGAATCTCTCTCTCTCACCACACACACCCCCTTATGCAGCTTCGGCAATAACGCATAATAAGCAAGCAAGCAAGCAATAGCAAATAAGAAGAGGCAACTTACAATGATTTGAATGAATCGGAAACACTAAGAGGAAAATTTTTTTGAAATCACCAAATTTATAGCTTGAAAGTAAATCATCCGGAGACGTGCGCACAGTACAAACTAAAATTCGAAGCCGACGAAATTGTGAAACGAGACAAAAGATAATTAATAAAACCAATAATAATGGTGGTGGTGGTTTAAGAAGAAGAATAATAATAAGATGGAAACATGACGCCCGATCATTTTCTAACGGGAAAAAAATAATAATCGAGTGGGAAACAGGAACCAGCGCCGAAAAACTGAAACTAAAAATTAATGAACACTAGCAATGGATTCTCTCTTCTTTCTCTCTCTCTTTTTCTTTTATCGGGCGCCACCAAAACCAAAACCGAAAACCGAAAAACCGAAAAACGCCAACGAGGCGCTTCTTCTTGGAAGTCTTACTAATTTCTCTCTATTCAGTTTCTTCTTTTTTTTTCTCCTCGCTCGCTTGGTTTTTTCCCGCTATCCTATCTAACCGATATATTCGCGGGTTAATAAATTCACACACACACACACACACACACACACACGCACTAACGGACCGAAAGGGAGCCAATACACACGCCCACTCACACACGCACCGAGAGAGAGAGCCCGAGAGACGGAAGGACACAAGCACTGATGATGATGATGAGGATGATGAAGACAACAACAACAACAACAACGTGAAACCGCTGCGATTTTGGATGCTTTTTTTTCTTTTCGAATGTTTTTCGGGCAACAACAACATCCCCACAATTGGGGATTCACCACTTTCCAACGACGAAGACGAAGACGACGACGACGGCAGACGACATTTCGATGATGAGGCTGATGATGAGGATGATGAGAAGGATATGATGTCTTGCTGGTGATGATAGGCTTTTGGCACACCACAGCAGCAGGACCAAAGGGACTACTATACAGGACGGGCAAGGGAACAAGAGCAAGGGAAGCCAACTCTTTCTCCCAACAACCAACAAGCAACGGGTGTTGCGTGCAAGTGTGTGTTGTGGGACAATGTTCCCGCGCGCGTACAACCAGTAGTTCTCCGGATATCTGTGTATCGCGGGTTTCCCGAGTCTCTCGGTGTGTGTGTCCGTGTTACTGGTTCATCGGTACAACTGGCAAAACATTGTAGATGATTATTATTATTATATAACTTGAATGTTGCGCCATTCTTGTGTGTGTGTGTGTTTTGTTGTTGTTGTTGTTAGTATGTTAGTGTATTTGTTGTATGGAAAATACACGATACGGTTATGCGTGATACCCAGGCGTGTAGAGATTTGATACCCGAAACACCATTGGTCGGTTGGTTGTGCACCAACAACAAGGACCACTCTAACTATATCGAATAACGGAATTGCAATGGAATTTCAACGGAATAACGGAATTGCAACGGAATAACGGAACACACACACACACAATTTTTCTATACTTCGATACTTATTTTTATCATCATCATCCTCATTATAATTATTATTCGTATTCGTATTCGTATTAGTTTATTATATTTTTTGGCGCGCTGATAATCAATCAATGAAATTCCCCAAGGCGGTGCCTAGGGGGCGGGCCCAGCGACTGTGTAGGGCTGTGGCGAACTCAACTATAAGGGTTTCCCCGTGAATCACTTTTGGGCTAGTGGGTAGCGTTAGGCTCGTAAAAGACCGAACGTGTCGATGATGATGTACGTGTCGTGGGGGCTTGGCTTGATGCGTGATGGGTGATGCACCACCTATCATCGAGTTTCGGGTTAATTGAATTCTCGTTAGCGTTGGCTCTCGTTTCACATCTCCACGCCTTCTTTTGGGCGGTGAAATGGCTTCTTCAGGTCCAGGTCTCTTGTTTCGCGTTGAATTCCTTTTTTTTGTTCGCTCGCTCTCACTTTTTCCAATTTCTGGGTTTCTTCGTCGGGCCCGAAGAATCCAAGTTAATTGATTGGTGTGAATCGAATTCACAAGATCGGCAGAAATTGGAGCTTGCAAAAATAAAATTAAACGGTAATATAACGGTAAAATAACGGTAAAATAACGGTAAAAAGGTAAAAGCCATTATTTAACAACATGACAATGGTAAACGACATGAAATTAAATGGCGAAACAAAATAATAATAATAATAATAATAATAATGAAAAATCGATTGCACGATTGGTTTTGGGGCCAAATTATTGGCTTTGGTTTCACAGCGTTTTGCTGTCTGTGGGTGTGGGCGTGTGCTGGGTGTCTCGCTCACTTCTCTCACTTGATTGGTTTCGTTTAGGAATTCGCTTCTGTTTTTTGTTTTAAATATTTTTCCATTTCACCTGGTGAAACGCGGAAATCGATCGAATTTTCCGGTTCTCCGGTATTTCTCTCAGGTTGTTGGTCGGTCGTCGTTCGTCGTCGAATGTTTTCCCACCACACCAATATCGATTGATTAACATCAAAAAAATTTGTTGCATAATTTATGGAACTATTCTTGTTTGTTTGTTTGTTTGTTTGGAACCACATGAACCTCATAATTTTTGCACATGGCCCCTCCCACCACCCATCGACACACCCACATACACCCATATACACTTCAAACGCACGCACGGCTTGTGTCTGTGTATATATCTTTGGGATTGTCAATATCACATCACATCACATCCTCTTAGGAAGATTGAAAACCATCACCAACATCATGATAATCGTGTTTTTTGGGGAGGGGGAGGGGAGTGGCAACACACCCACCTACAATGTACACAACTATTTTTTTTTGTTCTATTTTATTATTGTTACTTGGCTTGTTGGCTTACTTGCCTGCTTGCTATTATTGGCATAACACTGGCATGGCATCTAAATGATGATGATGATCATCATGATCATAATAACGACAATAATAACGGTACTAATATATTCACCATAATTCTAGGTGCTGACATACACACGCATACGCTTGGTGGACACACCCACCAACAGACGTTGGTTCCATTTGGAATCGTTCTTTTTATGTATTGTTTTGTTGTTGTTGTTTTTCATTTCTTGGTTTGTTTGATTAGTCTCTCTCTCTGTGTGTCTGTTTGTGGCGCCATATTTTTTCGATTATAATTTTCCCCCTTGTCCTACTTCTATTGGGTGCTATAACGTTTTCGCGCACGCACTAGCGCGAGGACACTAGCGCGCGAGCGATA
This sequence comes from Amerodectes protonotaria, assembly GCA_025882695.1. Lineage (NCBI taxonomy): Eukaryota > Metazoa > Arthropoda > Arachnida > Sarcoptiformes > Proctophyllodidae > Amerodectes > Amerodectes protonotaria. The sequence goes on along the minus strand of JAOZJS010001015.1, from coordinate 54 downwards.
GGATTCTGCGCGCTATCGCGAAAGGAGATGAGCGCGCGAGCAAAGGCGCGAGCG
>JAOZJS010001014.1:0-15367 GCA_025882695.1 Amerodectes protonotaria | reverse complement strand
TCGCTCTTTTTTCGTTTTGTTTTTTTCGTGTGTTTGCTTGTGTTGTTGGCCAACAACAACAACAACAACCATGATGGCATTCAAACATCCATCCTGGGCATCATTTTTTTTTTCGCTAAGATTCTCACTCAATATTCAACAACATTGAGAATGAATGGGAAAAATGTAAGGAAAAAAAAAACGAAAAAAAAAGAAAAACTAAGATGATTGAGTGAGTTTATACGTGGTTTGGATTGGTCCATTCATTCATTCATTCATCTTTCCAATTTGTGTGCACCTTTGCACACCGTGTTCCACATTCTAATAGTGTTTATGAATGTGGACAAACAGCTAGAGCTAAGAAAGAGAGAGAGAGTATTCAACAGCAAAGGCATCATGATCCAATCAAATTAGGCGATTCTACCTGTTGGAATTCCGGTGCACCTGGATCTTGTGCGCCAGCGCACACTCACGTGTTTTGGCTAGTTTGAAACAAGAAACAAGTTTCCAGACAGACCAACCAACCAACCAGCCAAAAAAAACAAAGATTCCGACAAAATCATGATGATGAAAATGAAACTAAAAAAACTTGTATTACTTTTTTTTTCGGTTTAACTGTTTGAAACTGGAGAAAACTGTTTTACTGACAAATAACTAATCTTCTTTTAGCCCGGTAGAATGTGCGTGTGCTGCGACTGGCGATGTTAAATTAATCCCAAATGGGTTTTGTTCATTTGGCCAAGTCTTAGCTAAGCAACTGTTATTGCTGCGGCTTCTGCCCAGGCTGCTGCCGCCGCTGCTGTTGCTGTCAGTCAATTCAGTAAGTGCGTGTATTGTCTGGCTTCAAGAAGCCGGAATTAGGCCAAAAAAATAAACCGAAAACAATAACAATTTAGCTCTCATCATCATTAACTTCCATTAGCCATTAAAAATGTTGTTGTTGGCTACTCTCTCCCTCTCTCTCGCTCTCGCTCGCTCTGTCTGTCTCTGGTGTTATTGCATTGCTAAGAAACCATTACCGGGCAAATGGTGGTAAGCTAGTGGTGCGCGCGTATTGTATTTCCCTAAATTCGGTTCGTTACAAACTAACCATCGACCAATGTCCAGGATTTAGTTGACAGAAAGAGCAACACACACACACTAACTGTGCGTGCGTGTGCGTGTGTGTTCGGGCTGTATAAGCCTCTCGATGCCGGCCATTCAGACAAGCCAAAGATCGTGACATACGCCAAAGGAAAAAATGACGCGTACCTAAGACGCGAAAACGAAGAAGAATGTTGTTGGATGTGAAATGTATCTCGCGAAGCCTAGCTAAAATTTAGCAAGACAAGTCTCCAAGACAGTGTAGTGTGGTGTGGTTGGTTGGCTGGCTGGCTGGCTGGTCGGTTGTTGCGTCTTATACATGTTGGTTGGTTGTATCCTACAATTCGTATTCGTTCGTATTTTCCAAAAGATTATTTCTGTTCTGTGCGTTTGGAGCAAGATAGAACAAGAAGAAGGAGAAGAAGAAATAAAGATCTATGAAGAAAGCGTCACGATCTGCCTTTAGGCATAATCTCACGACCACCGAAATGTTTGTCTAGGCATTTTGCTTGGCCAGGGCTGGTTCATAGGTTGAAAATGTTGGCCAAACAGCCAACCAACAACCACCACCGCAGCCGCCAGCCAGCCAGCCAAGACAGTCGAAGACGACAGTGGTCTTCAATTTCTTGAAAAAAAATGTCCACTTTGGTTTGCTTCTCTAGCTAGCTCTCTCTGTCTCTCTCTCTCGCATTCTCATTCTATTTTTTTTCGGGTATTCAGCAACAACAACAACATAAAAAAAGATGGACAAGACAGATGTCGTCGTTGTCGTTGTGTTGTTCGTCGTTGCTGTTTTGGTGAATGCGTAACATTCTTTCAAAAGAAGAGGTCTTTATGTTACGGGTGGACATTCTTTTCGTAAGAAAATAAATTAAATTTTAAACTGGCTAAGCGAAAAAAAAATTCGTCAACTTTACCGAGAAAAAACGAGAAAAAAGTAATAATAATAAGAAGAAGAAGAATAAATAAGAAATCTCTAACATCCAAACTAAGCGACCAATTAGGTTTGTGTGTGTGTGTACTCGTATTCGTATTCGTTTGTATGGCGCCTTTTAGCTGGTTGTTAGAGAATCTTTGGTTGTTTTATATTTTATCTTGGCAGCAAAGATGTTTGTCTTTTTCTTTTTCTTCTTCTTCTTCTTCTTTTTGAAAAGAAATGTCAAACAGACACCATACTTGTACGCTTGTGGTAATTGTGTGTGTGGTAGAGAAAGCGACCAGACAAACATTGGATCATGTTTGAGTGCAAAAACATCAAATGATAATAAAATAAAATGAAAAACTACCGAATGTAAATTGTTGTTGTTGATGAAATGTGCCGCTGCTTATTATTGCTTATTAAATCTAACCAAGCAACCCACCATTCAACCATCCAATCATCCAAACCAAACCAAACCAAATCGAATCTGTGGACAACAGCAATCGCGACAAACAAAAAAAAATCATCGAACATCGAACATCGAACATCGAACCCCCAGCCAAATTCCAAATTCGTTTGGTTTGGTTCAAGTTTCTTTCCCTCTCTCTCTCTCGCACTCGTTCGCTATCTGTTCTTTTTTCACTCGGAAATAATCGGGTCTCGAGTACTTTGGAGCTACCAAACCACACACACACACACACACCAGGCTATGATGATCATTAACGATAATCGCCAGTATTGGACCACGGTATTGGTTTCATATGGCGAGAGCTGTTCCTCTATTTCGCTCTCTCTCTCTCTCTCTGCTTGTTTCTTGCTTGTTTCTTTCATTCATTGATCATCCCAAAATTCGTGACCCGTTCCGAGGTCTGTTTGCGTTGGTATACGAATATGTGTGTGTGTATGTGTGTTTTTAGCGTAAAAAAACGAAACAGAAAGCAACAACAGACGATTGACCATTCCATTATGATCAGTGTGTGTGTGTGTGTGTATTATTTACGAATGGGGAAGATGGAGGAGGATCCGGCTGAAGAAAGGAAGAAAGACAGACAGACAGAAAATCTCATTTCAATCTCACACACACACACACACACACAGAAAGATCCTCCAGGTTCATTGGCTTGGCAATAAGACAAGCAGACGGACAAGGAGATGGAAATGAAGATGATGATGAAAAAAATATAATTTTTTTTTTGTATATTTTCTCTGTTTCTCCACTACTATTTGCCATTGGTCGGTTGGTCCGTCCGTTTGTACGTTCATTCATCCATTTCATTACAACTTCACCATTCATTTGGATGTTGAATGTTGGATGTTGTTCAATTCAATTCAATTTAATTTAATTTCTAGAGTCGTGTATGGGCGGTAACCCGGTGAATGTTCCCTCCCTCCCTTCCATTTCCATTGGATGATAGATTCATTTGTCCTATTGATTTGATGATGGAAAATAATAAAAAAAAACCCCAAGAAAGCGATAGCAGCAATAGCAACAACTTACAATCTATGCATTGAGGATTCAAATGAATGAATCCCCAAGGTTTTCTCTACATCCCTGGCTCTCTCTCGCTTTCTTCCTTCCCGCCCCCTCTCTCGCTCGCTTTTCTGATTGGCTGGCTAACATCACAGCACTTTACTACTAATAATAATCAAAAAAAACCAAGGAAACTTATCGCTTTATATGCGCGGAGCATTTCCTCGCCACACACACACACACACACTCATACTGGCACACAAGCACACTCCCACTCCGACTCATATTGCTGCTGAATCTTGGCCAAACATTTTTCTCTTTACATTTAAAATGATGACAGTGGTGGTGGTGGTAGGCGGAGCCTGTTGGCTGTTGGCAGGCTTTTATTCACCCAAAAATCATCGTCATCATTATTTCGAACCAAATCTAATATATGCGCGCACACACACAGGCTGGAAAAAGATCAAGACTACATTGAAACATAGAATTAGATGGGTGGAGTAACATTGTGTCGCCGTCCAGTCCAGTGGGTTGTTTTTTTTTGTATATTCTTCTTCTTGCTAGCTAGCTTTTCTCGCTCGCTCTGGAAGGAAATTAGTTTTTGTTGTCGGTTAAACACACACAAATTCGAACGGAAAAGTGTCTTTTTTGCATTCTTCTTCTTCTTCTTCTTATTCTTTTTCTGAATTCCCTACAACATCGTCCAAATGGGCATCCACTACCGTCCGACCATCCGACCATTCTTAATGTGTGAAAATTAAGATTTCCAATGGAGCGCGAAGAGAGTATTTTTTTCATTTTATATTCATTTCTTCATCGTCTTGTGTCTGGTGGTCGTATTCGAAGTTGTTGTTTTGTTTTGTTGTTCGCTTGAACTGCACACAACGCTTCATCCCCGAGAAGGGAAGAAAAGGTCGCACAGATCGAGAGAGCGAGAGAGAGAGAGAGCGAGCAAGACCGCGAGACCGAAAGCGAACCTTGAAATATAAATCACACACACCGACGGACGTCGTTGTTTTTCTTTTTTATTATGGGCCAATTATAATGATGATGACTACAACCACCACCAGCTCCAACAGCAGCAGCACAAACAGCCAATGTTCAAGACACAAATAACGATGACACCATAATAAGGACACATGAAAGCCAGAAAATTAATAGACTCGAACAACGACAACCGAACCAACACAACTGACTGCCAATTCTGTGGATAAAGTATATGCTTGTGTGTTGGTACTTGGATCGTGGTCTTTCATGTCGTCATGCTCCGTTTTACGTATTGATCACCATGTTTGAAAGCGTGTGTTTGTTCATTTGTGTCCGAATGTGCAGAATCCTAAAGAGCTGAAGAAGCTGGAGTGTGTTTTTGAATATTATTTTTGGTCCACGACCATTCGGCCAGACTAAGCGAGGCAAACCAACGGAAAAAATAAAATAAAATAAAGCAAAAGCAGAAGCAACAGATCTCTCTTGCTTTAATTTTTGACAAAACAAAACAAAAAAAGAATTTTGTTTTTTCGGTTTTCTCTACCGTGATTTATATTTAGGGCGTTTTTTTGCTTAGGGAATAGAGCATGTTTCTTCTTCAATTTGTTTTGTTTTGTCTGTCTTATTGTTGTTGCTTGGACGTTTTCAAGTTTTATGGGAAATTTTCGTTTGGTTGGTTGGCTGGTTCAGTTGGTTTGTTTGCTTGTTTCAATCCTATCCAGGCGAAAAAGGAATACTTGCAAAATGTTTAGCCTCCGAGAACTGATTTGTATGTGTGTGTATGTGTGTGTATGTGCAGCACTTTGTTTGATGGATTCTCATTTAAGATTGTTATCTATTAGAAAGATGGTTTTTCGGTGAACATCGACCTAGAGCGCGAGAGAGCGACAAACAAAATCATCTTTCAGTGAATGGATGTCAGTGACGCCGATCAGCAGACAACCCAGACACTCACACACACACGGATACTGAAAAGAAAACGAGGGAACAAGCCAAGACAGATTCGTAAACGAAAGATTGTGGAGAAACATAAAATGAATTTGTTATTTTTTTTTCATTTTATATTTTGCATTTTTTTTTTCTTCATTCGTTTTTGTTAAAGCTTTCACATCTAGTTGTGGTTATTGGTGGTGGTTTTGACTTGTCAACCATTCACATTAGATAGGCCAGTGTGTGTGTGTGACATCGGGAAAAAGCATGGCCAAAACCAGCCAACCAATCCAAAAACACGATATAACAATCTAAAAATGACAGAAGACCTTCGGGGATAAAAATTGTCACAATATAAAAGTTTGATCTCTTTCTCTCTCTCTCACATACACACAATCTTTCGTAACCACACAATTCTTGAGGGCGACATTTTTAGACCGAAAAAAAATTGTGAACCAACTGTCTATAAACAATGTCAACTTGTCATCAATGGTGGGAGGTGATAAATTCATTGAAGGGGAGTAAAGCAGGAGCCGATATCCTGTCCTGTTCTTTTCCTAATGCTTTTTGGTCACAGAGGATTCACACGCACACGCACACACAGGATTCAGAAACAAAATGAAATTGTTATTGTTATCATTAATAAATATTGGCACAATTCAGGGTGCAAGTGATTTTCATTGGATAAAATTGGATGTCTGACAGACAGACAGACAGACAGACAGCTAGCCAATAGAATGGAGCCACCAGAAAAAGGTCGACCAATCACAGACTGGCGCACACACATGAACAAAACGGAGAGGGAAAAAATGGAATTAAATTGAATTGCAATTGATTTTGTGGAATGCGCCCACAGCAGCAGCAGCGGATAATATAATTGAATATTCTCTCTACTAGTAAGGCAAGCACGCACGAACATTCTGCTGAAAATGGATGGATCAATCCAATGAAAATCGAATTGTCTCTGGTGTTTGGTTTGGTTATTGGTTTTTGGTATTTTTTTTCTTGGTGTGAAGAGAGCGAGATAAATTTTTCGAGATATTTTCCCCGCCACAAAATCAGAGACATCAAATTGTCACCAAGAGAAAGAAAGAGAGGATTCTAGGATGGTAGCCAACTGAATACATTATATAACTAGTGTGTGTTTGTTTAAAGAAGATCCAGGAATCTGTTCATATGATCTATCTTGATGTAATCGTGATATTTTGGTATCGGTTAGCAACATGAAGATCAACATTATTAATTATGATGATGATCATCATCATTATGATTAATATCAATCCGCATGTTGTGTCTGGTAATGTAATGAAGAGACACCAACCATAAAAAGAAGAAGAATCAAGAAAGCGAGAGAGAAATAATGAAAAGCAAATTAAATTAATTAATATAATAGTGATCCAGGGGGTGGTAGTGCTGGTTTTAATAGTAATAATCATTATTAATTATTGTTATTAATTATAATTATTGTCATTATTATTATTATTATTACTATTATCATTTTGTTGGAAGAATAATAATGCGTCTGTATGTATGTGTAGAAGATAAATCAGTGGCCAAATGTGCACCAAAAAGAATTGTTAACCCTCGGCCATTCGGTGCATAGATACCAGACGCCAAAGTAGAATTTTCAATAGGTGGTTTGGCGCAGGATTCTGGCCGTAGCCAACAACCATAAGAAAGTTGATGACGATAATTAATTTTAATAAACTTGGACCACAACAAGCAAAGACAACGACAACAACAACCAAATTCGCTATAAAATAGCGAGAAAGATTCCGTGCCGATAACGAAAAAAAACCAAAATCAAAATCAAGAATGTTGGCGTGAAATTTTTTCAACAAAATGTACACTTTTATTTGATTTGATTTGATTTTTGGTGGGTTAGGTTGGTTGGGTGGCATTGGCAAACCCGATGCCACTTGTTAGCATCATTATCTACCAAGGCATTTTAATTGTGCGTGTCGGTTGGTTAATGAAAATTGCGTTTCGGCAGCAATAGCAAATCAAGCGAAAGCAAGATAATAAATTTTGAAAAAAAAGGAAACAAACTCTTGAAATTACCGTGCAGGAATTCACCCAGAAAATTGCTATGATAATCGATTATATCGATTGTGCGGTATCGATGATACTAGTAATTTTGAATAATCTGAATCAATGTTGAACGCGGGAAAAAATTGTTACGGAAAATTCCTTTGATTTTTTTTTGTGTTTTGGATGAACTGGATGATATTTAAATCATCATCATTTTGGCTTTCCAGTGTTGAGGTTAAGAAACTTTTCCAAGATACGCGAAACGAATAGAGGAAACACAAACATACACACACACACGCACGCACACTTTTAGATTCAACTGGATTGATAAGCAAACACCGAAACCGCCCACACGGACACACACACACACGCACACACAAAGCACAGAGATTTGAGAACCGGAACCAAGCTATATGGAAGATGAACCGGATCGGTTGGCCAAACTCCAATGTGAACAGGTGAGAATGGATACAAGTTCCGCCACAAACAAACCAACAAAGATTTCACGGACAGTAAAACAACAATGGCGACGAAGGAACAACGAGGGAAACAAAACAAAACAGGATACAAGATACACACAAACGGGTAGAAGAGAGATGTTCAAGAGTGTGCGACAAATGGAAGGTATTTGGATTTTTGCAAAATTCAAATTGTCTGCATATTACTACTATTGGTGTATGTTGAACATAGTGCACATACTGTGCGGTGGTAACACGTCCGTTTACATTGACGGTAACAATCCGACTGAATCCAGGCTGAAGCTCTTTTGCTTTGAGGCTCTCTCTCACCTTTTCTCTCTTTCTCTCTCTCTCTTTCTCGATCTCCACAGAGAGAGAGGCCTAGCAATGGCGAAAAGAATTGTAGCAGCAGCAGCACAGAGAGTATATTGCGGCAGCGTGAAAAAAAAAACTCACTCCGCGGAGAGAAAGGAATGCAAAGCTTCGGGATTGTTGGTGTGTGTATGCGCGCGTATTATAATATAAAATAGCCGGTCGCCTGTAGATAGTTTTGAGGCTGGTATGGTGGTTTTCATCAATTTTTTTCTGCTTTTTTTGCTGGTTGAAGAAGAATATCATCTTGCTTCAAGCAACCGAAAAAAAAACAAGAAAGCAAGAAGGAAGGAAAGAAAAGAAATTGAAATAAGACTTTTTTTTTCGCTGTTGCATTTTATCCTGGTTCTCTCCCTATTTATCAATAAACACGGCCACATTAATCATATAATCGGATTAATGTCAAGATTTTGCGTTTACCATGTCTGTCCCTTCATCTTTTCTTTTCTTTTTCCATTTTTTTCTTTTTCTTATTCTTCTTTGCTTCATCAACATGGTCAACGCGTTGTCGGTTGTCGGTTGGTTTGGCTTGTAAATTTTTTTCCCCTTGCAAAGCCAAAATGTTTGGTCCATTTCGATGATGATGATGATGATGATGATGGCCACTAATACTGCCGCAATTGATGGATTCCCATCAAGACACTGCCCACAAATGTGCGCATACATTTGTGTGCGTGTGTGTGAGTGCAATAGTAATAGTAATATGTACAATAAACTCCCAGATAGGGTGCAAATACCTCCCCCTGATGGACACACGGATGGATTCGGATTGGCCAATCAAATTGTCGATTCATCGGTCAAGTTGACTGTTGTGGACTTGGCTTTAGAAGCAAGCAAACAAACAAACTCCTCCTTCTGTTTCCTTCTTCTTCTTCTACTTATTGTTCTTCTGGTCTCACACTCATCTTCTTTTCTGCCCCTCCCATTCTTCTTCTTCTTTTTCTTGATTCATCAAATAATACCAAAAAAAAAATGTTATCATACATACTTTTTTCCCTTGCCCCCCAGACGCAATCAATAACTGTCTGCCTGTAGCATATCTCTCGCGCTCCCTCTCTCTCAATGTTTGTTCGCGCACAAGCTACCTTTATTGTGCGCGTTTACCTATCCGTTTACCTGTGTGTATGTGTGTGTGTAATCATTTTTTGGTGATCTTCTTGGTTGGTGGGTATATATTTTAAATAATATGCCAGTGCCAACGCTTCACATGACAGTTGGCTTTGGGGCTAGACATTATCTTTTCTTCTTCTCTCTTGGCAAACACAATGTGATAGGGAACCTTTTCTTCTTTTTTTTCGGGCTAATTTTCCTCATACTGAAAACCATGGTTTCGATGTGGTGACATTCGAGCTGTTATGCAGAGATTTTTCTCCTTTCTCCTTCTCTCTAGCTCTAGCTCTAGCTCTCTTTCACCAGAAAAAAAGTGATATTTTTTCCCAATTGATTGTTGTTCGGTCGTTATTATTATTATTATCGTTATTATCAGAGAAGCAATAAAAAAAAGCCACACAGAAGACCACTAGCTAGTGTGTCTGCACAAAAACGAAGACCACACTTGGGTCCACACAGTATGCGGTTTACCAAATCTTCTGAAAGATCAAGACCTTAGAAATAGAAGGCGCCGGCTAGCAAAAGCAACAGTAGCAATAGCAGTAGTGTAGAAACAGAAGACGAAGAAGAAGAAGAAAATGTTGAAGTTAAGGAATACTAGAAAACTATTTCACTAAACAACAAAAGAAAGGATATTTGAGCCGCGGACATGAAAAAAATACAACCAGAAAAAAAAACGTCGTACACTGCACTGCAGGGGACCCGACCGAGAGAGGTCGAGAATGGAATGCTTCACTACGATGTGGCCACGTGATGATGAAAAAAAACCAAAGTCTCAGGTCTAGGTTCGCGGGGTCCAAATGGTTTCGGGTGGTGGTGAAGTACGATGAAGTGCGTAGCTGGGGCATACAAATTCAATCATCAAGAGGATGCTATAATGTTTCGGTGGCCGTTGTTGTTTAAGCTGGATTATTATTATTTAAGTATTTCTCCCGGCCAAATGAATGGGAATCGCAGCGCAAGGGCCCTAGTGTATCCGATTGGACGGACCATCATCTCTTAATGATTGAATTGAACCTGGAAACACAAGCACGACAAACTATGGATGTAGTCGATGATTACATCTGGGTCCTCTCTTTTTTTTCTGACCAAGACCAATTGAATTGGGTTGTTTGAATGGCTTCGCAAGCCATTTAATATTCGATTTTTTTTCTGGAGCACAAGCACAAGCACACAAACAAAAAAAAATGTTCCATCCAGGGTCCATTGATGATTGCGTGGCGGCGGTGGTGGCTGGTGGTTTCTGTCTCTGTATATGGCCACAAATATATTGTGATTGTTAAAATTTGTACATGTCAAAGGCATCTGGGTCCTTGTTAAGCATATACGCAGTAAGAGAGGAGAGATACTAGAATAACAAAGCCATAGGGGCAATATTTTACCTGTCAACTGGGACTGGTAATTTTTGTTTCCTAGGGCCTTTCACTCCGTGCGGACCTTTCGGTATTATAGCTGGCTACTACTGTTAACCACCGTAATCGCACTGTTCTCTCTCGCTCTTGATCGTTGTTGCGGTTTTAGCGGTGGCTTTTCTTTTATATTTTTTTTTTGCAAATATACGCTTGCTTTTCTCCCATTCTGTGGCTGGTCCCAACTCTCGTCAATCGTTTGGGTTTGGTTTCGATTGTTGTAGGGGACGGGGGAGGCAGGGTATTGGAAGGGGGATATGTTTTTTTTGTTTCATTTTCAACACACAATTTTCTAGCGTTTCCTCTTCTTCCCCGTTGTTGCATTGATCTTGTATGTGTGTGTGTGTGTGTGTCTAAGTTGAATTTAATACCTACCCCTTACACCGCAGAGACGGGCAACATCACCATCATCATCATCATCATCATAATCATAATCATCATAGACTTCGCGCTAATCGGCCCAAAGTCAAGCCGCCCGGGGACCAGACACTGGCTGAATTGCCGACTGGCTGACTGACTAGGCGAAAACCCGAAATAATAATAATAATAATAATAATAATAATAATAATCATGCTAAGTAGATAAGTAGAATGGATGGAGGATGGCGAAACAAGGCGAAAAAGAAAAGAAAAGAAAAGCAACAAATCCAACAGAAAATCCAACTTATAAACCGATTTTGCTACAATTTTTTTTGTTTAGTTATCGGTGTTATGTAGCAGTTTTTTTTCAGTTCTGTGTGTAGCATTCATTTCCGAACATACAAACACATAATGTATGCATATGATTTTCGAGTATTAAAACTTTTGCCTAAATATTATTGTTTTGTTTCCTGATGATCTGTCCGATGATGTCAGCCATCCAACCACATGGTATTTTGGACACTTGTTTTTCAATATTGTCAATATTTCAATGCTTATTAACATCATCCTCATCTGAAATCTTTGGAAATAGTCCACTAAATCCACATTTAAAAATTCCTAGCACACACGCTACGCTGTGCAAAGCCAGCCCCTTGTTCAGCGCAACCTACATTTGTCTTTTACAATTGCTTGCTGTTGTTGTTGTTGTTGTCCTTTACACAATATGTGATTGCTGGCATCGGAAACGTGCGCTACTCTAACGCGCGCTGCCTTTCCCCAAACATCAATCGTCACCGTACCCAATCACAATGCACCATTTTTGTTGGGGAAGGGCATAGAGTCTTTACTCGCCCAGCACGGTAGCCAATCATAATTCATAATTGTTTTATCATCGTGATTGTGTATGCGTGTATGTTGTGCAGTGTGTGTGTGCATATGTGTCTGTGTGAGTGGGTATGCGGTGACGGCCCATAAAAAAATGTTGCTGTTTAACATTCATTGGTGAACGAGAAAGAGAGAGCGCGCTCATTCACTCGCATACACGCACACAATTGAACAATTGGACAGAGATTGGCAATAAATCGGAGCACACCAGACACCAGTGATTGGACAATGTCCACCAGTGACAGAGCGAGCGAGCGAGAGGGCGGGGAAAAAATTTATAAAACCAAATTAGTTTTTTGCTTGTAAACCGGCGCGCGAGTATCTCTATTCCCTTTTGGTTGGCTATTGGCTTGTCCAATCAGCGAGAGAGCTTGGGCTTGGGCACAAATTGATTTTATTCAAAAACTAAAACTAAAACTAAAACTAAAATAAAATAGAACTTCCATTCTCGTTGTATTCATGGAACAACCTTGTTGGAACAACTACAACAACAACAACAAAAAATGATATAATAACAATAATTATGTCAGAAAACAGGAGAAGACAACAAGATCCTCTTCTTCTTCTTCTTCTTGTTGTTGTTCACATGCTGAATCCCCTTTAATGGTATGCATATTCGCTTTATTTGTCGTGTGTTCCCAAATGATTCACCGCCCGAAAAGGATTAATGTGTGTGCGCGTTTGTTTGCGGATTCGCAATGATGATGCTCGCGTGGAACCACAATGCTAATAATAATAATAATAATAATAAGACCACAACTAGAGTAATCAAAACTAAAGATGGACAACAACAACAACCGCAACAACACTGTGGCGTTCCTTAATATTTCATTTTCGGTTTGTTCGGACAAGATTTTTCCCTAGCTCTGTTTTTTTTCCATCATCTTCATCTTCGTCTTGTTCTTTTTGATTCATTTGTTGGATTCCAAGGAACCTTCCAAGGAAACGACCGAAACTGTGCAATGCAGAAGAAGAAGAAAGAAGAAAAATGAGTGCAGGGTATACACACCACGGTTACTTCTACTACTTTTGGTACTACTTGGCTACCTCTCTTGTTTTTCCAGTGGCTAATTACTTTTTTTTCCTAGCTGGCATTCGGCAAATTAGAAGACCGAAAAAACGACTTTTTCGTTTTTTTTGAATACGGTGGTTCACACTCGTCAACCAAACCAAAACAAAAAAAAACCGAAACACGAGAGAGGCCGAGGCAGGGGGATGGAAAAAGCTTTTTGAATAATTTTGAATCTACCTGGCTTCCACGCGCAAACAAAGATTTGCCAGAAAGATGTGTGCGTAAATGACGTGCGCGCAATTGTGCACCATAGCAAAAGCTGAGAAATTAACGAAACACAACTGGTAGAAGCCGACGATGAGAAGAGAGACCACCCTTGCCTTTGCTTTGCGTAGAAATGATGATAATAATTAGACCAAAAAATACAAATAAAAAGATTCATTTGTCGTTAGGCAAAAATGTACACCAGAAAACAGCCAGCCAGTCGTCAATGAGCATGGGATCTTTTAGTTCTCGTTCGGTCTACATTTTTTTCTGTTCTCTCCGAGAGTTTGTGGCTAAAACGGAATTTTTCTCCGCCGCTCTCCTCCGGTTTTTGGTCGGCTTAATTAAAAATACATTGTGTTCAAGTCGCTCGGTGATTGGCGGCGGTGGTGGTGTCCACACAATCAAAAACAAAGACATTAGCTGACACTGGCGATACAGTCGGGTATCATTTTCATGTCAGGGAAAATAAAAATGGGGGCGTACAATTTGTTGCTCCCAGATCCTGGATCCTGGATCCGAGAATCTCGAATCAAATAATAATAATAATAATGGATATAAATCCCAAATAAGTCGGGAACTTAATCTAAATAATACTACTACTAATAATAATAGTAGTTACAAAAATGGTCGACTTTTGTTTCTCCTGGTGATCAAGTTTCGATCCGTTCCGTTGCGTTTCCTGGTTTGAGCCGAACGCCAATAAAAACAAAAATAAAAACAAAAAGCAATCCTCGAAACCAAGCGCATAGAACACAGCGGTTTCAGATTTGGATTGCCAACGGAGGTAGAAGAAGTAGAAGAAGAAGAAGAAGAAGAATATTAATAAAGGGCGATAACCCAAACGGGTAATCATCAGCGTGTGCGATTGTGATTGAACATAGTGTTCGATTTTTTTTAGTGCGGCGGCTTGGCGCTCGAATCCGAAACGAAACGAGGGAAAAAAATTATGAACGGAAAAAAAATCTTCTCGTTCAATTCCTTTTTTTTTTGTTGTTCATTTCATTTCATTCCATTAGCTCATTTTTTTCTGGCCTTTTTTTCACCGTTTCATATACAATCGGATTCCCCCATCCATTTCAACCAAATCGAATCACGGTTTTGTGGTTCATGTTTTTCATGTGTCCCGGTGTGGCCGTGTGATGACGATCATTGATGATCACGATGATGAATATTGGAAAAAAAGCGAGCACACACACATGCACACACCTTTCTGATCAAACACAAGCTTGTGTGGTTCAATGGAATGTTCCTTTTATTTTTTGGTTTTTGCGACAATTCAAACGATCGGTTTCTTTCTCGCCTGTGTTCACCTTTGTTTCTCCGCAGCGGCTGTGTGTTGCTGTGTCAATTGTTGTCACCGTTTTGGTTCTGACCCGAACCAATCGGGTGGATGCCAAAAGACCAAAAATCATATGGTTCCAGCCTTAACAAAAAGAAATTGAAATCCAAGTTCCGAGTCCGTGTCTAATTAGCGCGAAAAAAAAGAGGTCCTAGGGCCCGCGAAATGTGAGGAGAATGAAAAACATAAAACCTGGCGCTGCATTTGGTTTGCTTTGCATTGGTTTGGTTCGAAGGAATTTGCCACAGCAAACAACATTAACAGCTCCGCTATTGGTTGTCGGTGGTGGTGGTTGCTGTTATTTTTCTCGCAAAATGATAATAAATGTCTTCGCTTTCAACACCACCAACCATCAACCTTGGTTCTTCGGAACAGTGGTAGGGTGTGTGTGCATGATTAGTTAAGGATCGAATCAGCTTGTGCGTGTTTGTGTTTGATTTCTCGAATTTTTTTTAATAAAACACAACCAACGATCAAAGTTTCGAAAAAAAACCCGAAAATGTCCACGAAAAAAAAATGAACGAACGAAACCTCCCATCAAATCAACATAATAAACACACACACACACACACACAGGGCCTGCGACAAACACACACACTTACACACAATAGACAGTGAAAGAATGTGTGAGTGTGCGTATGGTGTGTGTGGTCGAGAAGACGAATACGAAGAAGAAGAAGAAGAAGAAGAAGAAGAAAAGAGTTTCTCGAATTATGCTAGTGCGAATAAGTAATAATCACATATGTACACACACAC
>JAOZJS010001013.1:0-15415 GCA_025882695.1 Amerodectes protonotaria | reverse complement strand
TGTGTGTGTGTGTGTGTGTGTGTGTGTGTGTGTGTGTGTGTGTGTGTGTGTGTGTGTGTGTGTGTGTGTGTGTGTGTGTGTGTGTGTGTGTATGTATGTGTATGTATGTATGAAAAGCATCAATTAACCATGATAATGATGATGTCGATGTTGATGGTTGCATCGAAATTACCGTATTGACATCATAATAATAATCATCCAACAAACAAACAAACGAACAAAAACATAGAAACAAGGTCTTGTTGTTGGATGTTTACCGAACCGAGCATCCCTTCTTCAATATAAATGATCGATCGCACTTTGACATAGGCCGCACGCGCTAGTTCGCGAGGCTAAATTTGCTTAACATTTGCGGCATTTATTCTTTTAAGATGTTGATGTTTGCCGAAGATGATTGGTTGGTTGGTTGGTCGGTTGTTTAGGACGGTTGGTTTCCACCAATCACATTATCGAGCGGAGAATGCCGCCACAAAGGTACCTACACACACACACACACGAACGAACATCACCGTACCATCCAGGTAATTGTTTTAACAACAACAACAACATCATCATAATGATAATAATCAACAGCAACATCTTCTTCTTCTTCTTCTTCATCAAATATTGATTGAGCGGTTTGTCGGCAAATCGAAAAACAACAAGAACATTGATTCATTCAGATCATTTCTTGTTGCCTCTTGTTGGGCCTCTTTGGGGCTCACCGCCGCATCCTATTTACCGCGGCATCCTACAATAAAAGATTCGATGCTTGTTTGATGCCTGCGTGCGTCATTCATAAAGAATCCCGAACACACAATGAGAATATCGATGGACGGTTAAACAACATTCTTGTCATTCTGTGTGTGTGACAATTTATGTTTAACACTTGTTCTTATTAGATCACGGAACTATGGATGGGGTACATATGGTGGTTGTCCACCAAAATCATAACTTTGCTCGCTCGCTCGCTCTCTCTCTAGCAGCAATTTTCTCTGATTTCAATTTGACAAATTGGTCTTGGTCCATCCATCCGCCTCTCTCCCCCCTCTCTCTTGTGTCCAACCAAGCAATTGCCATAATTTTCACTAATAATAAATACTTAACACCGCCGTAACGCCGTGTTGGATGATCATGATGATCATGATCCATTAGCGGATCAATTTCCATCAACTACCGCTAATAATAATAGTAATAATATTAATAATGGAATATCCATATTGGATACATGGATTGTATGCGTGTGTGTGTGTGTGTGCGCGCTCGCGTTAAATTAATATTTGCCGGTCACTTTACGACCCTCGGCCCGCGTGACATTTGACCGCGATCGGTAAGTGTATGGTACATGTATGCGAGTGTGTGTGTGTGTGTGTTGAACCGGACACCAAAGCTTTTAACTCGGGACCCGGTCACCAATTACCGTATCCATTATGGAATTGGCTTGGCTTCTGTTTAACATCAAAATGGATATCCTGGTTCTGGTGACCTCTGTTAGAGGGCCCCAACATTCAACATACGTTTGACATTCAAGTTTTGTCCCCATGAAAGAGAGCCATCAAAATGGCCGTATTCTCTTTCAACCAGAACCATCATCCGAAAACATGGAACATACACACACACACCAAAAAGGGCGTAGGTCACCGTGGATACATTTTTTTTTTGTTTCTGGCCATCATTTAGCTCAAAAGTTCTCTCTCGGAGATTCTCTCACTCTCCCCACCATTATTATGGATTCTGCACCACCACCACGACCGTCGTGTGGTGTTTTGTATGGCTCAATGGTCACCAGTGCTGCTTACAATGGTTATTATCGTTCGCTTGTGTGTGTTAGTGTGTGTTGGTTGCTGCAAACATTTTTTTAAAATGTAATTTCCAGCTTGTCTCCTTTGGCTCTGGCTTGTTGTGTTGTTTGTGTTCCAGCAAACAAATCACTTGGCAAACAGCAGCCAGATGGTATGTCTTTGTATCTGCTGCTGCTTCTACTTTGTGGATTCTGGTTGCTGGTGTGTGTATGTGTGAGTGTGTGTGTAGAAGATTCTGGTGCTATTCTGGTTCTTTCTCCCTCTCTACGGTCGCCTCTTGTCGTTGGTGGCAACCAGGAAAATAAAAAAAAATATTTGTTACAAGACCAATGAAATCTAATCACATGGCATCCATTGTATATATATCTACGGGCTTCTGTGCTTCTGGCTTTTTTCCCTGGTTCGGTTCGGTTTCTGGCTTGTGTTCGGGTTTTGTTATCCAGGGGGTTTTTGGTTACTTTAGTAAATTAATACTTGTCATTGGCATTTTTGCTGCATATGTCTATGTGTATCTGTGTGTGTGTCTATGTCTGTGTTGCGCCAAAGTCTTTGAATGAAAGAATCGCCGCGTAGCAGAATCGGCCTATGAACGCCAGAACACACACACAGGCACGCATCTTCTGCTGGTGTTCTGGCGCATCATCATCAGCCCAGAATCAAGCACATGATGCTGAAGGAAACCGAGAGGATATACCGCCATAATATAGCACCAGCAGCCTCTCTCGTTCGTGTGTGTGTGTGTTTTCCACTACATTGATCACATGAATTCATCAGACCCGTCCTGGTGATGGTGGTGTTTCGGGCTCGGTTCGGGCTGATGGCTGTGGTGTGTGTGTGTGTGTGTGTTTTGGACACCAAACCGAACAACACAAATATCCAAGCAGATATTTTAGGTTTTTTTCTTCCTTTCGAGTTTCCTCCATCATCATCATTATCATTTGAAATTTCAAAAAGCAAATGAAAAGGAAAGCAGCAACAAGAAGAAAAAGAAGAAAAAACCATTGAAGCAAACGATAAACAAATTTTGTTTTTCACTGGTTTCAATGCCTGCTGCTGCTGCTGGTTCTGCGTGTGTGTGTGTGTGTGCGGTTGATCCAATTTGATTAATTAGACTCTCTGGATCTGGTTTTGTCTGGCACTGTCTGTGTGTCTGTGTCCGTGTGTGTGTGCTCTGGTTGTCCTTGTCGTGTTGTGGGGCAAAGGGGGCGACGGTTATGTTTGACGTATGGTTTTGTTGTTGCCTAATTAGATTAACCCACACACACACAAAGCTCAACTATCAAACTAGCGATTCCAATTTTTTTTTTCACTAAACTAAAAGATGAAACTTTCAAACCCCTCCCCCTTCCCCTCCCATCAGCCGCCATGTACAACATTTCACTGAGAATGACAGAGACACACTCGTATGCTCTAATTGTATCGACAACAAAATTTGTTGCTGTTGCTGTTCGTTTTCTTGGCAGATGGCATCAAGCCAAGAAGGAGGTTTCCGCGGGCTTGAAAATTCCCTAGTTTTGACTTATCCAAGACACATAGAGACACCAAAAAATAAAAAATTAACCCACAACACACCCTGTGGATTGCTCGAAGAACTTGTTTTAATTGTTAACCAACAACAAAATCTTATTGTTATTGTACGCGATGATTTGTGCGATCATCATTATAGGTCTTCTATATTTCAACGGTCGATTAAATGCGCCTGCTCTTCTCCTTCTCTTTTGCTTGCTTGTTTGCTTGCTTTCTCGTTTGTATGTGTACATGTGTGAATACAGTGCCTGTGGTGTGCATGAGAAGAGTGTTGTTGTGTTGTGTACTGTTGTGTTCTGTATTCTCTTTGCTCTCTGATTGGCTGCGTATGTGTTGGACGGAGGTGTCAAAATTAACGCCTTTGTGGCAACTGTGTGCATGTGTTAGTGTGTGTGTCTATGTGCATGGACAAAGCTAAACGAAAGAGAGATGAGAGAGTGAGAGAAAGAGACGCACAGAAAAATACATACGTACACAGACACACACACACACATATGCACGCAGTTGAGAAGCAGCAAGCTGTTGGGGATAGCTAGCTGGCTTGCTTGCTTGCTTCTCAAAACAGTGTGAGCTATACTTTTAGCTTTATGGCCACACATTTCTTGTGCTTCACTTTTAGCTCCTTCATCATAGTTGTTCATCCCTAAAAGCCTGCCATAAGCATTGTGTGTGTATGTGTCTGTGTGTGTGTGCACCAACAGCGAAAATTAACCAAAAAAAAAAACTATAAAGGCGTGAACAGGCACATGCACACACATACACACACAAAGCAGAGACAATGGCAAATGGCAATCCCTCAGATTGATACAGATTTCTTTCAGTTTAGCTTTGGCCAAGCTTTGGCGGAGATTAGCTTATTATTAACCACGCCGCCCTTTCACTTCAGGTGTGATTCATATGCTTTTGTACGCCGCGTCATCGTTGTTGTTGAATGGTTCTGCAGCCATTCCAGCCAAACAAAAGACAGCAGCAGCACAAAAACCGTCCCAAATTATGATTTTGCGCAAAAGCAATCGCGATGCCCGCCATCGCCCAGAATCTCTGGTGCGCATTGCGATATTTTTTCCTACACTATGTGCCCTAAGATATCCGGGTGTTGGTTTTGTCGATCGCTCAACAAACGCCGATAGTGTTGGCGTTTGGTGGTGGTGGTGGTGATGGTCATCGACCGTGTTTCGGATTGGCCCCAAAAGCAAAACAATTCGAAGGATTGTACAACACTACACACACACACACGCCATTTTTGATGGCTGCAATGCCGCCTTCGCGAGACTGATTGCCATGCTCGCCCGTCGCCGCCGTTGCCGCCTGATTGACGAGTCTCCCAAATAGCGATTGTTTTTGCATCTTTTTTTTTGTTTGTTCGTTTGCCAACAGTAATGAATTCAACCGCAACATAACAATAAGAAACATGAAACAAAATTATGAATTACCGGCTGTGCTGGTGGCACGATTCACACAAGACGTGTCTCTGTTGCGGACCCCGCCATGCAAGCTCTGTTGATGATGTCCATAATAATAATAATAATAATAATAATAATAATAATAATAATGTTGAAGATAATGGCCACCACTGTCAGCCATTACAATCACTGGCTGAATGATGGACTGATGCACTATGTGCTCAATGAATGACACTTCAAACGGTCCAATTTCTTTTCCTGGCCATGTACTCTAAATGTGATTCGTTTTGATGTATTTTGGCGTGTGTGTTCGTTTGGTCGGTCGGTCGGGAAACCTGGGAAATTTGTGTGTAGTATTTGCTGGTGTTTCGCTTGTTGTTTAGGACTTGTGTCGCGGATAGCGGTTGTGTCTGTGCAGCTTGTTGTGTTTTCGCCTATTTCCACCCCACTATCTTTCTTTCCGTTGCTTCCCATAAACGTTCTGAGCCTAATCGATTGTATGTTGTTTGGTTGGCCAAAACCATGAACCGAACACACCGCGCATACATTTTGAATTCGATTCACCCAGTACACACACAAAATTGATCAAGTCGTAACGCACAGTGATGGGAAAACTATACAAGGACATTGTGCGCACCACGGTTATTAACCGTTATGGTGCTGTGAAAACAAAAAAAAAATTATGTGATAGCATAAAAAAAACGAAACAGGCGGTATAGTCACACGAACACATACCCGCTCAGATAGAGCTGGTTCACGCACGACCCCTTAAAAGCCCCCTGACTTGGTCCCGGATGGATTCAAAAATCGTCCATTTGGACAATTACCTTGGTGATCATCTCACCACCGCTGCCG
Organism: Amerodectes protonotaria; assembly: GCA_025882695.1. NCBI lineage: Eukaryota > Metazoa > Arthropoda > Arachnida > Sarcoptiformes > Proctophyllodidae > Amerodectes > Amerodectes protonotaria. The sequence continues at coordinate 9,849 of JAOZJS010001013.1, read as the reverse complement.
CCGCCGCCACCACCTTTGGCCAGTCCCTGAATATGAACTCCCGAAAAAATATGTATTGGCCGTTGTTGTGTTGCGGCCGTATTTGAGCTAAATCTGGATCTATATTTATGATTATTATTATGATGGTTATTATGATTGTTGTTAGGATATTCGAGCCTATATATCCAGTCTGGCTAGGTGATTGTTATAGTGAGGCAGGCGATATGGTAGCAGATTTATATTTGTGTGTGTGTGTGTGTTTTGGTGATATTCATCCATTCACCGAAATATGGATTTGCCCTCTCCTTTCTCTCTTTCTCTCTCTCCCTGGGCTCTTTGTGTTGTTGGTCGTAGTTTGCATTTGTGTCCCGATCAACTCTCAAACAGCATTGGACAATTTTCAATGGTGCTCTGCCTCTGTGTGTTGTGTGTGTGTGTGTTTCGGGGTTTCGGGGCTTTTCTACTATTAAGTCTAAGTCGGTTAATTATAGCCAAGTTTCACAAAGCTTGATTTCTATACTAGAGCTCTCGTTTTACATTTTGTCCAATATCCAGAAGAGGGCCCGGAGAGGACCGGAGATACACGTATGGATCATACAAGGACAAAATGGTCCCGTTCAACAACAGAAGCTGGCTAGGTCCCGGCTGGCTTTCAACAAACAGACAAAAAAAAGATGACAAACATAGCGACAAACGACATTCTTCTTTTTTTTTGTTATTTGCCATGTTGTTGGGAAATATAATGAGTATAAGAGGATTATCGTCTATTTGGTCTCCTCTTCTCTCGGGGGTTACACGATAGGAAATATTATCATTATTATGAAGATTGCCTGGCCGAAAACAAGGATCTCTGTCCATAAGAAACCTTTGGCCCTTGTTCGATAATAATCTTTGAATGTATTTGAATGGAAAAAAAAGCTTGGAAACAAAGCTTGGAAAGACAGATATTGGTAAATGTTTATATTCTTCTGCGTTGAACGATCTCGAACGTTTTCTTATTCTTTTTTCGAGTGCATAACCCAGCCCTGCAAACTATCCGAAATTGGTGTGTTCAGAGTGAGAAATATTACAGTTTTGGTGTGTGTATGTGTGTGTGTTTCTTCTGTCTTTGTCTCGGCTACAATATCCGCGCGATGGCTCGAACGAGCTTTGAAAGCTCTGCACTGAAATCGACTCTATATAGATAGATCGGGCAACAACCGAAGCCCGAAAAGGGAATGGGCAACTAATGATGGTCATGCATGCATCTATGTGGGAGCAATGGTGATGGTTTTCTCTTGTTGTTGTGTATAAGTTTCGTGCTTTGGTTGATCTTGCTTATTTCCTGTTCGATGGTTTTCGAAGATGCAGTTCATCATCTTCATACTAATCAAGAGATGCTTGTGTTCCTGGTGATGATAATGCCTTTAATAATACTATTCGGCCTAACCTATCATCTTCATGGTTATTGATTGATGATGAATCGTCTTGCTCTCTCTCTCTCTCTCTCTCTCTCTCTCTCACGAAATTAGAGGAATTAATAAGTGTTTTATTACATATGCGCATGCGTCCATTTTAAATACTAGTTAGGCCTAGAAAAGGTGTGTCCAAGAAAGAGAGAGAGAGGAGACACAGATGCCGCGTTACGGAGGCGTTGCAGAGGCGTTGCGACATCCGACCAATTAACCCCTGATGTACTTTGATGTGAAATTAATTATTAAATGATTAATTAATGTTTGTTTTTTGGATTTCTTTTCTGCATAGAATGTTTCCTTCATTCAGAATACGTGTGTCCGGTTTGGACAAGAAAGCCAAATACATAATGCTGATGGATATTGTAGCGGCGGATGATTGCCGTTATAAATTCCACAATTCACGATGGGTGATGGCCGGCAAAGCTGATCCGGAGATGCCAAAACGAATGTACATACATCCGGATTCACCATCCACTGGTGAACAATGGATGCAAAAAGTTGTATCATTTCATAAGCTCAAATTAACCAATAATATTGCCGATAAACATGGTTTTGTAAGTATCACCTTGTATTGATCTGGTTCAACTTATTTATTTGGTCGTTGTAATCCATTTCCTTCTGCTTTTGATGCTTATCCAGACCATTCTGAATTCGATGCATAAATATCAGCCACGATTTCATCTAGTCAGAGCAAATGATTTGCTCAAGTTACCATACAGTACTTTCAGGACGTATGTTTTCAAGGAAACAGAATTCATTGCGGTCACTGCTTATCAAAATGAAAAGGTAAGCTGACCTATTCCGAATCGATTGATTTATTTCCAGCCTGACCGAACCTTTTCTCTACTTGTGCACGCACACACACACACAGATAACACGGCTAAAAATTGATAATAATCCATTTGCCAAAGGATTCCGGGAGACCGGTGCCGGTAAACGTGAAAAAAAGTAAGCATACCAAAGCACTAGTTAATCTTTTTTGTATAATAAGCACCGTTATCATCGGTTTTTGTGTGTTATCCATGTTATTTATTCAGAAATTCGTTGATGGGATTAGGAAGCAATACGTCTTCTGGTGGTACGAACACCGGTAACCCGCACCATTCTCATCATCCTCATCATCATCCAGGTGGGCCACCACCACCACCGCCGCCGCATCATTATTCATCCATGTTCAATGGTCATCATTCGCATCATCATTTAAATCATCATCATTCTCATCATAATCATCATTCGAATCATGGTGAAAAAGATCACCATTCACCATTTAAAGGATTGAATTTGTTTGATAAATATTCTCATCATCAATTGCATCCAAAATCGTGTTCCAGTTCTTCACCAATTCGAGATGAAACGCATCAATCACAGCCACAATCGGACGATGAAGATGAACGAGTGGACATAATGGATGATGATGATGATGTTGATGATATTGATGGTGATGGTAGCATCGGTGTTAGTAGCGATGCTTCAGAGGTACATAGCAAACAGAATGGTAACCATAATAGCAGCAGCAACAACAACAACAACAACAACAAAAACGATCCGCATCATCAAAGCTATCATCAACTTCCTGCTCATCCTCCTACGCCATCGACGCATCTCAACGATTTTCGGCAGAAATTTTTCGGGCTTTCAGCGGCGGCCGCCGCTGCTGCTGCTGCGGCAGCTTTGGCAGATCCATCTAATAATCATCATCATACTAATAATAAACAAACATCTGCCCCGACCGATGCCGATCCCAAAAGCAAATCAGGTAAATTTAAACAACACACACACAACACAACCAGGCCACGTGTCCGCATTGATTAATTTTGTACGATTCACGATGTTCGGTGCAGCTTGTTATATGTTTCCAAAGTCTTACGTCTTACCGACGCTAATTGCTTAGCATTTAGGATATAAGAAGAGAGATGTTTTTGTTTGTTTTGTGGACTAAGAGGCCCAACAAAAACTTGATGGTTTCATCCGTTTCATGCTTCTGCTTTTTTCCGAATCCTCTTGTTGGTGTCATTCTTTAACTTGAATAAGTATATATTTCCGGAGATTTAGCTCCTAAAAATAGAATGAAATGAACGAAGAAAAACGAACAACAAACACCATTTTCATGGATCGTTGAATGTGTGTTAGCTTGCTTTGGAATGTTTTTTTTCATTATCGAAAAACACAATTCTGGTGTTTTTATTTGCGTTGAACCACATTCTATGGTTCTGTTCAATTTAGTGTGTGAGGTCTTGAAAAAACATTATTGTTTGTCGCCTCACTGAAAACCGAAAACGATAAAGAGAGAGTGCCAAAACATTGGCGACATTTTTTTTTGGGTTTAGACCAGAAACAAATTTGCTTGTTCGAGATAAATGTTTAGCTCACAAAGCGATTGAAGCATGGTTTGATGAACCCGACTACCAAGAACAACATAGACTACGACGACGTCGACGATCCCGACGACAAATATACGTCGCCGACTTGGCCCACACTGTGGTCTCGGTGTGCGGTGGTGGTGGTGTCGAATTGCAAAACATGCAACAAACACAAACATATAGACATCCTTGGTGTGCGGTCCTCAGCCCACCCAACTTTGGCGTCTTGATATGGTCTTTTCATTTTAAGCAATCATTATGATTAAGATGAAGATGATCATCATCATCAATTGTGATGACGATAAGCGGCCACATATGCGGCCAAGTGACCAAATTTAGAAAATTCTCGATTCTAGTCTAGTTATTTATACTGATTTCGTTTGGTTTTTCTTTTATTTTGCTGTTGATAATTTTCAACGCACACACTTAGATCTACTGAAAGATGTTCATTCATTTCAAGCCATGTCCAATTCAATGTTAAGTCTTTCAAAGCTTGGTGCCGAACAACCGCAAGGAACCGGAGCGATTGGTGCCGCCGCCGCCGCCGCCGGATTCACTGGATTCTCAGCAGACCTCAATCAACAACTAGCATCATTGTATGCTAATGCTGCCGCCACCTATGGTTTCCCGTCGCTGTTTCAACGTTTTTATCCGCCTAATCCGTTTGTGGCCGGTGCCGCAGGAATGACCGGAGCCAATAATACAAGCAATTCGGATGCGGATTCTCTGGCACGTATGGCACAATTCGGTCCAATGATGGCACCATGGATTGCTGGTGGACAACAACTTAATCAAGGTGGTTTATTGGCCACATCCACCACCACCAGCACATCCACATCAGTATCCTCTACGACAGCTACTAGTAACAATAGTTTATCGGCAACAAACACTCCATCCACACAATTTCCATTGATATCTCCATTTGGTGTTGGCGGAATGTCACCGTTTGATTTTAATCGGTTATCTACTGCCGGTGGCACGCCAACTGGTTTGGAGAATTTCGACCTGAAAAACTTTGATCCAAAAGCAATGTTGAATGCTTATTTTGGTGCTTTTAGCAATCACAATAATAGTAATTCAACGCCCATCACCACCAATCAAGATCCATTGACAGCTCCACCTCCTTTATCCAACCCAACAGTCACTCCATCTATCGGCCTGAATGATAGCACAACAACGGCAACTTCCTCCATTACAACAACCACATCTTCGTCGACAACATTGAGTTCGCCGGTGATGAGCAACACCTTGCAGGATTCTAAATTAACCCTGATGTCATTGAACGAACAATTAGAGCAAGGACGTGATTTGCTTCAATTACATGAAACTTTAAATCAACGTTTCAAAGGAGGTACAACTGTGGGAGGTGGCCCGATGAGCGGTGGCGGAGTGTCCTCTTTCAATTCCGCATTCAACAATCGTTTCTTTCCATACGGCCTACGGCCATACGTGTATAATGGACAACCGAGCCACCTGTCCGCTTCGTCGTTGGATAGATCTCCGATCAAATCTGCAGCCGCCTCGCTTGGTTCTCCACCACCACCGCCGCCGCCACCTCCTTTTTCTCATCATTCATTGGGTGTGGATGATCGATCTTTTGCTCCGCCCACCAGTCCACAATCAATAAGCGACAGTGAATTCAATAATAATAATAATAATAATAGTAATCATAATCAAAAGCAATCCAGCAAATCTCAGCAAAAACGAAATAATTCAAGTAGAAATTCTAGTTCAAGTACAACATCTTCTAATTGTCCAACATCTCCTACCACCACAATTCGTTCTAATCATTCTAATGGTGGTGCTGGTTCGGCCAGAAGCAATGCCAGCACGCCCAACAGCAATGTATCATCACTGCACAGTGGTCAAGGTACGCCACCTCTGCCCAATATTGTCCAGAATACCAAGGAATCACCTTTACGAGAATTGAAAAGCATGCAATTGATGGTTGAAGGTTTGGACAATGTACGAAGCAATGCGGGGAGTGGCAGTAGTAACCATAATAATAATAATGATGATCATAATCATAGCAATGCCACCATTACTACCTGATGAATGAATCGGTTTTTGAATCTCTTAGATCTCCTTCCACTGATTGATTATATATTTTTCCCTCCTAAATTATTATTAATTATCATTCGCTGTCTTTCTTTCTGTCTTGCGACATCTCCACACCCATCCACTCACACAGAAAAATGCGCATGTTTGAGAGCGTTGTTTTTTGTTTGGCGCCTCCCTTTTTATTTCTTTATAGTGTGTCTGGCTCTCCTCTTTTTTTGGGAAGGCGCTACTCTTCTCAAATCAATTATTGGTATTAATTATACGAATATTAATATTTCCAATGATGATTCTGTGTAATTATTATTATTTATTCTGCATAATTCTTCATCATTTAGCAACTGTCTCATTCACCAATATTTTGCGAATACTCTGCCCGATTCTTGTCTACACGTTCATTACTAATTTTATATTTAAAATGTTAAAATCCGCCTCTATTCAATTGAAGATCATGGATGATGTAACAGCAACAACGCCCCTTCCATTACATTAATCATAATTTGAAAATGATAAATAATAAATAGATCAATTTTTTTCTCTGTTTGAATTTGATATCTTGTAATTATATCCCCCCTTCGCACATACATCAACACCGACGGACAGGTTTTAAATTAATAATTAATAATTCATAATAATGATGATTAAAAATAAGCTTAATTGTTCTGGTCTCAATCTGATTTGCTTGCTTGCTTGTTTCAAATGTTCAGCTTTCCATTTAATGCATTTCATGGCGCCAATACCCCCAGACCAAACAGATGGACATTGATAAACGTGCACATTAACCTGAAATGATTGGCCTTTGGGGTAAATCATGATGATCACCATAATTAACTGAAATTGTGATGGCGGACGGTTGATGTACATTCAACCATATTATTGTAACATCCATGGATAATCCATACAGCCAATCACCAATCACCAAGCAAGATTTATGTCTGTGGGAGGTCCGTAGCGAAAAGTACTAGGGAATGATGAGAGGGCGGAGCTTAACACTACTAATAGTGCTATCCTGTAAACGTCTATCGACCTATCAATCAATTGGAGGCTTTTTCTGCTTATTGTCAAGCCTCTAATCTATCACTAATCCATCATTGGGGTTGGACAATGGGATTTTCTAAAACGATCAACCAACCAATCAATGTCCAGAATGATTACCACAATCGTATCACCATCAACATCAATATTTTGAAACTAGAATCTGTATGATGTTCGATGATCAATCGATCAATCAAGCGACCACATCTACCACCACCATCATCATCACCTTGGCATTATGCCCGACCATTTTAGATGGTCAGGTAGATAGCCAACACAAACACTTATTTGACAATTTGACAACAACCACAACAACTAGTCGTCGACATGAACCTAGCCGAGCCGTTGTGCACACACAGTAACACACACACACACACACATTCCAGCCGGCCATCCACCAATCAGCCCAAAGGTATTTGTTTCATTTCAAGGAATTTCGGTGTTTCCAAGATCCTCAACTAGCTTGCTTTCTTGCTCACACGCTTGCTTTATGAGCAGCGAAGGTATAATATTCATTCATTGCAGTACTAAAAACAACAAATAATTATTGGCAGGTTATCTTATCTTTTTTTCTCGTCTTCTTTTACCTTGCTGTTGCTCGATTTCCCTCGCGCACACATACACACGCTAAGCATGACAGAATTTTAGATTTATTTTGGCGCCTTCCTGGCTCTCGACTGTCGACTAGACTTGAACGTTGTTGAATGATTTTTTTTTGTGTTTTAATACGCTTACACACACATTATGCTTAGTACAGACTCTCTGGGAGAAAGTTTTACCTGAAAAAAAAATCAAATCTGACCATACCTGACCAGACATGGATTGACAGCCTTGAGGCTAAATTAGCCGTTTTTGTTCTCTAGTACTTGTTAGTTTTTTTTTCTTTCTTTTTTTGTTGGGTTTTTGGTTTAAGTTTTGGAATCTCCAACCTAAACCGACTTACTGATTTACAGCAACAAAGTTGGTCCGGTGTCCGACAGCTCGTGTGTTTCGATCATCTTCAGATCATTAACATTCGGTCACACTAGCTACATTTATGGCTAAGCCAAATTGTCCAAAATGAACAAATGATTGTCTTTTGATATTCTTTTTTGTGTGATTCTACCAGTTTTGAAAGTCCAACTGCAACAATTCTAGCCTAGCCCAACAATCATCAATTTCCGTTTGAATCAAATCTTCTGAAAATGTTTTGTATTTAAAAAGCTTTTTTGGTCTCGGTAATTAACTTTTGTAAAGTAATTTTCGGTCATTAACACTATCTATTCTCTCTTTTCTTTGCGGTCTCTATTTGCACATTCTTCGTCTTTTTTTGGTTCGCAAAAAACGACCAAACTCATGCACACAATTGAAAATGTAGCCAAGCAGAGCGGTTGAAGCACACAAATTCATTTTGATAATGTAGCAGGTAAAGCTATCTGTTTTTGGTTTTTAGATTTCCGCTACAGTTCTCTCAAACAGACAGTACTCTCAAACTGTGGTTGTTGTTCCACCAAATTGGAGAGAACAGTATTTTATTGCGTGACTATCGAATTTCGTTCATGTGAAATGCGTGTTTTTGTGCACGTAGAGCCCGGTGTTGGCCGAAAATATTCAAATCATCATCGTGATGGTGATGATTGGCCTCACTGAATAAATATGGTGTTTGCTTTTTGCTTATTGCTTCTAACGGAAATCGACATTTTTAACCTACACAAAATGACACATCACGCAAGTTAGCAATTTGTCACTGTTGCCGAAGGTAGAAATATGAAGCTCTGAAATCAATGTAAGATTGGTAAAAAATCGAAAAATAGGAAATTTAAAAAAAATTCAAAAAAACCAAAATCTATAGCTGCAGCGCTGCCATCTATCGTTATTATTCAGAGCTATTCACACATGTCGTCTTTGAAAGGACAACACGTGGATAGATTGAGCTCCTTCGGTTGATTTTGTTGTTTTGATGCCACTAAATTTGAGAATTCGGATTGTTTAAATCGTAAATGTAAGGATTTCAAAGATTTGTTTATCGTTTTAAAAATTCTAATATTTTTAATTTAATTCAGTTTGCAAAAATTGCACCATGCACGCATTACAGACAGTGAAGAATGATAATAAACAATTAAACAATAACAACAACAATGAAGATGAAGATATTGAAGAAGAAGAAGATCCGAAGAAGAAAATCGTCGGAAAACATGATTCTGGTGCTGCCGATCTGGCCAAAGTGACCACATATGAGGCAAGCTTTTTCGATGAAGAAGGCCAGAATGATTCTTCCAGTGGTGAGATTAGCGGTGCACGATCCATAATCGATAGTAAACGTTCCAAAGAAGATGCTGAACGTGTTGCTCGTATGAAAGAATTGGCCAACGTAAAAGTAAAAAAAGAAGATGTTGAATTGATTATGAAAGAAATGGAAATATCCAGATCAGATGCAGAACTTAGATTACGTCAAGCCATGGGAGATGTCGTTCAAGCATTGATTACGCTTATCAATGAATAAATTTTTAAAGTGAAATGATCTTCGATTAATTCATCTGTGTATCTATATTGTAATTTTTCTGCTTTTTAAATTATTGAAAACACGTCTCGATGATTTCGATTTTTTTTCATTATTTTGTGGTCGAAATCAGAAATGAATCACCTGGTTGAAAACCGCTGTATTTACGTCCCCGGTTGAGATCCACTGTTTTGACGTCTCCTGGTTGTTCAGAACTATACCTGGATTTAGTTCCTTTTTTGGCCACTAGATGGCAGCACTGAGGTGGACCTATCTGGGTAGAAATAGTAGAACCACCCACGTAGAAATAGTGGACCCACCTAGGTAGAAATAGTGAACCAGAGCCAAGTGCTGCCATCTGGTGGCCGAAAAATGAACCAGAGCCAAGTGCTGCCATCTGGTGGCCGAAAAATGAACCAGAGCCAAGTGCTGCCATCTGGTGGCCGAAAAATGAACCAGAGCCAAGTGCTGCCATCTGGTGGCC
>JAOZJS010001012.1:0-15421 GCA_025882695.1 Amerodectes protonotaria | reverse complement strand
ACAAAGACAAAGGCCATTAGCCAACGGGTTTTATTGCTCTTTATGTACACATTGTACAGATAGCGGACCCGATCGATTGGACAATGGTCCGTCAATATGAATTCGTGATCATCATGATCATGATCACAATGATCATCATCATCAGCCCAAGAGTGTCGTCAGAATGTCGCTGGGAATATAGCGATCGAGCGCGCGCGACAAACTAGCATACATCTCTCTTTCTCTCTCTCTCGGTTTTGCGTCGTGCAAATGGTCGCTAATGTCTTTATTGTGGCACCACCAGAATCAGAGAAAATGGTCATTTTCAAGAAGAACAAGAAGAAGAAGAAGAACATTGTCCAAATGATATTTAATAAACTAATCAGCTAAGCGATTCAGCGAACAGCAGCAGCAGCAGCGGCAGGTTCAGAATCCGAACACGAAGCGACATAGCGACAGAGCGGGACATAATGATTCTTGCTTGCTTGCTTGCGCTTGTGCTTGTCTCCTCTTGCTGCTGCTAATTGATCCGAAGAGCAAGCGCTTTGGCGGCAGTGTCATGTTCGCTCTCTTGGTCTTGGTCTTTGTCTTGGTCGAGACCGATACAATTTCGGCATTTTCATAAAGCGACGACGACAACGAAGACGATCGCTAATTCTTTTGCCTTTTGATTCTTCTTCTAACGTTATCATCAACGTAGATTTTGCTTAAAACAAAACAAACTTTAAGCGAGAGAGCGAGAGAGACGGCCGAGAAGAAGGAAAAACAACAACCAAAACAACAAAAAGAATGGCCACTTTCGATGCGCTGGCTGGCTGGCGATTGAAGCTTTTCGTTCGTTGTTGTTGTTGTTTTATTATTATTGTTTTCGGTGGCTTTTTATGACCATTGGCACTTAGGGCCATTCGGCTTTATTATGGCTTCATCGCGTTGATAATCTTTTGAATCTAAATTTATAAAGGTTGTTCATGTTGTTGAACAAGAGCGAGAGAGAGAGCGAGAGAAGATCGAGAGATGGATCGAGGACGTTAGGCGCAAGCCAGGGCGCCGGCAATCCAAAAATGATGATTTATAATAATTAGGTTAGAAATGGTATGATTATGATCATGGCACAGAGAGGAGGATTATCATCATAAATTAGATGCAATGATGGAAGATTCATTAAGACAAGACACAATGATTGCCAAGTGGCATTTTTTTGTGTTCCAAACTTGTTACAATGTTGTTCCATCACAGGTCATTCCAAGGCATTTTATGCTAATTAGCGTGGCGCGTTGATTGGCGCCCACCCCATGATGATGGATCATGGATCATGTGTGCTGGATGGATGGATTGTGATCATTGAAATCATCATCATCATTGAATGATTATGGCCATGTTTTAATGATCATCATCATTATTACATTGATCCACGACGAAACATGGTAGAAAACAATGGCATTGTTGTTGTTTTTGGTCGGATGGTTGATTGGTTGATTCAATCGGATTGGGAAGAATTCCAATTGTGGAGCTGATATTGGCTTGTGGGCGGGGTTTCAGGCTTCATCGAGCCAGTCATATTTGAACATGAACATAACCAACATTTACCAAACCAAAAAAACAAAATTTAATTTATCCGAATCAAATACATCGGCCCAAAGGGCCCGAGTGATGATGTTTGGAATGTGCGGGGACAGAGACATCGAGAGGAGAGGAAGGGGGAGGAGAATGGCTGCCAGAATCCACCGAATCCAGCAACATACCAGAACAAACCATGCGAAAAGGGAAAACCGAAATATTTCCGAAAAAAAAACAAAAATTCCATTCCATTCGCTACCAACGAGAAGAATCCCAGAATCCCCAAAAGAATCCCCCTGCAGGGTGGCAGGCTGGCTGGCTGCCATTCGGATTCTGAATGCCAAACGCCAACCAAAGAATCCTGATCCTGATTCTGATGATCATGATGATGATGATACAAATAATAACCATAATAATTAAACCCTAAATAACATGAATGTGGCCTGGTTGTGATCTTGGCCGCTGGTTCATAATGGTTCTTGGCTACACACGCACATTTACAGTGCGGTGGTGGTTCAGCGCATTATAGAGCCAAAGCTTAATGAGCTGGTTGGTTGCGCGGAGCTTTGAGAAGGCGAAGCGAGAGAGAGAACGAACCAATAAGAGAGAGACGTGTATACACGTACATACGTATGATGATCAGTATTGGGAGAAGAGAGACATACCGCCACAGTACAGCACAATGTGCGCGCGCACACAAGCACAAACACCGAAAGAGAAAGAAGAGAGAGCGAGAGCGAGTGAAAAAGAGAGAGAAACACCGCCAAAGCGAAGAAGCGAAACGCGACGCAAACGACGAAAATTTACAATGAAAATATCAAGCGTCTTGCTTGTTCTGCGCATTGAACAACAACAACAAGAGAAAAGAGGCTGTTCTTTGTGTCTGTTCTTCGTGCTGTTCTTGGTGTTCTGCTATTTGGTGCAATGTTGGCCACATAAAATGAAGGCGTGTCCATCATTTGCGCTAGCACACTGCGCTACTGTGACGAAGACGAGGACGAGGACGACCAATGTCATCATCAATGCATATAGAGACAAGTGTCTGCGCTTCTGCGCGTTTCTGTGTGTGAGCAAGTGAGCAAGTGCATGCCTGTGTGTTAATCCTCCTTTGGGGCTCTCTCTCTCTCTCTTTCTCTCTTCTCTCGTGCTTTTCAATTGGCGGCTTGGCGGCAAATTTTCTTTATTACACAGAACGCGGCGGCGGCCAGTATTTATTTATTTATTTATATTTAAAACCAACGTTTTCGGACCAAAATTGGCAACATTCGAAAACAAGCCATCTTCGGGTCAAGAAGAAGAACAAGTAGAAGAACAAGCAAGACAATATCAAACTTGACCAGCAAAAACCAAGACCAGATCAAGATGCCACAATTGTCGCAACAATCATCGCCACCGCTAACCACCACCACCACCACACCGATGACCAACGCCAAGATGATGATGACCACCACCACCATCAATGGGCCAACCAACAGGACACGTTCACCGATTTATTTGGACATTGAAAATTCTCGTTCGATGATGAATAATGTTGATGAAACCGTTGGAACATCGCCGAACAACAGCAACGACCACAATGGTCGAACAACAATGGTTCAATTTGATAATTTTGTCGTAGATGATGATGTGGATGGTGATGTGGATGATGTGGTTGATGAAGATAAAATCATACGATCGGCCAAAGGACAATTGATTGATTTCAATCTGTTCTATGAGAATCTGTTGGCTAACCATCATCATCATCAAGCTCATCATCATCACCACCGTCATAATCATCATCATCATCATGATCTTTATGCACTGAATCGGGCAACATTCTTCAATGAATCGTTGAATTATTGCTTGAACAAAGTTTGCAATGGGAAGCATCATGATCATCATCATGATCATCATCAACATAATCATCATCAACGAAATGGCCTGGCTAATAACGAAACCAACAACAACAACATTGGCAACAACAACCATAATAATAACAATAACAATAATAATAATAAATCATTCAGTATTGATTCTATTCTTGGATTTGCTGCTGCCGCTGCCGTGGCCCGACAAGATATTGGCAACAAAGATCCGATCAATGATGGTGATGTTGTTTTATATGGACATCAGCCTAAATTGATGCATTCGATGCATGGTAATCAATCGATGCTGTATCATCATCATCAAGCAACGACGATTTCCGCTAAAAGTAAGTCGAGAAAATTGAATCCTTGATGTTGTTGTGCAGGGCGCGGGTGCGGGCGCGATTGAACTAAATTGAGAGATTCAGCACCGAAGATTCTCACTGATTGCTGAAGAGGAGAATCAATTAAGATTTTTTAGGCTTTGATTTGGATTTTCTCACTTGATCAAAAAGGCCATAACTCTTAATTGACGACAAGGTGAATACACACACACACACACAGCAGCAACAACACGACGATGATCCTAGACAGAAGAGATGGATTTTATGGCTCTCTCGATGTCTCGATCTCGTCGTGGATGAAACAAGTTTTTTTTTAGTTTCTCGCTGAAATCTTCTTCTAATAATAATCATGATAATAATCATAAAAGTCACACACCATTTTCAAGTGAATCAGCCCGTGTGTGTGGAACTAATGTTCTGGCCGTCGATGTTACGGCGGCCAACAATAACAATAGACGATAGTCGACAATGGTATTCCGATGTCTCCGATCATCATGCATCAATCATTTTGGCAACATCAAATTAGAAGAAATTCTTGTTGTTTTTTCTTGTTTCCAAATACAAATTTATAATCCACACACACACACACACACACACAACAAGAAGATCCCTCGTACCAGGATTGTTGATTGGATAGGATGATGATGATGATGACGATTGATTGATTCAATCTAATTGGATTGTCCATGGATGAACTGTAATCGGATAGGTTCCATCGTGTGTGTGTGTGTGTGTGTGTGTGTGTGTTCCAAACATCCGTGAACAAGTGTATTGTGCCATCTTCTCCCGCTCTCGCTCTAGCTCTGGCTCTCAATTTCAATCCAATTATTCACGCTCGTTTATCTGCTCGTTTATTGTTTGTTTGATTGTATTGTATTGTTTGGTTGGTTGTTCCAAAAAGAATCCAGAGAGGATGGGATCTTGGATCCTCATCAATTTCAGGCCAATTATTATTTATTAGGATGCTACCGTGATGTACATTCTCGATTCCCGTACCGTCCCGAGACCGTGAATGAATGAATGGATCCGCCAAAGTGTATCGCCAGCGGACAATGACGATTACGGAGAGCGACTCGTCGTCGTTGTCGTCGTCGTCCTGGAACTTTTTGAGTCAAATAATAGGGCGAGAGCAAGGCAAGACAACATTATTTAAGCATGAATGGAATGTGTGTCTGTGTGTGTGCGTGGGGAAGACCCGAATATTTTGAATATTTTCAATCAGAGCAGCTTGCCAACACACGCGAATTCAACAACGATGATGATAGTGATGGTTGTAGTGATGGTCACTGAACCATACACAATTTGACAGAATAAATTGGGGCCCTAGCTTTGGCCCCAAGTTCTAGGGAGATTCGGATTCGGGGACTTTTGGATTCGAGGGGACAAATTATCTGGATTCCAAGTATTAATATTATTTTGTTTTGTTTTGTTTTTTTTTTCGTTTGTTCCCTTCCAATCATCAATGGTTGAATAACAATGCAGAATTGTCAAATGAAGCACATCATCATCATCATCATCATCTTCTTCATAATAATCATTGCTTGAAACAGAATGATCAAAAGCTGAAAGGAAATAGTAACGGTAATAATAAGAAGATCGGAGCCAGCAAAAAATGCATGAAAGCCATCGGCAATGTTAATGATGATAAGAATTTTGTTGGCCATCCAAACAACAAATCCAAACGTATACGTACCATATTCACACCGGAACAATTGGAACGATTGGAGATTGAATTCGAAAAGCAGCAATACATGGTCGGCACCGGTAGACTTTACTTGGCTTCCACGTTGAATTTGACCGAAGCTCAAGTCAAAGTTTGGTTTCAGGTATGTTCCCGTTATCCCGTCCTCGTTTTGGTTTTTTCCCCTTAAGATTCCTAAGATGATTAATTTGCCTGAAATGATTCGTCCATGATCCAGAATCGTAGAATAAAGTGGCGCAAACAACATCTGGAAGGATATCAAGATACCACCGCCGTTGCAACAATCATCAAGGACCAACAGAAGATGATGGCCGATGATGTCGTCGATGATCATGCCAAGCCGATAATGGCAACGTGATTATCGACATGGTTATTTGCCGTAAATGCCATTTATTTTAGGGTGGAACTAGTCACAAGTCGAAGCCATCCTCTACGCTAATAATCTCATTATCATGCTTCCAATAATTTACATTGAAATTGGTTGTAAAAAAAACCTTGCGGTCATAATTCGGCTACCTCATCCGGTTGCAATATCCGGGATTAAATTGTAAATTTTCAAAAATCACTTGATCTGAATTAAAATTTTTAAAAAAAGAATTTGAAAATCCAAAATCGAAATCCGTTTTTCGTTTAATTCCGTTAGAAACATGAACAGGAACAGGAACTCGGATTGTTTGTTCTGAATTTATTCGAAGTTTTCTGAAGGAAGCATTCGAAGCGATTCCTTTTTATGGTGCTGCCATCTAGCGGATGAAATATAGTACTACTATTAGGTGGTGCGCTAACAGTGCTAACATCTGGTGGCAAAGTTTCCAAACGCTTCACAATGGGCCTGATAAGAGAGACCTACTACACCTACTGCTATGCTGTGTATAGTGCGTCTCGTCATCAGTTAGTCATCACATTGGACCAATCACAGAGAGGTATACACCTTCTGCTTCTGTTTATAAAGTGCCTCCTCGTCGTTTCGAATCATCACATTTGCACCAATCAGAGAAAGAGAGGGAGGAATGCACTCTCTTCTCCAGTTAACAGTGTGTGTGTCGTCAGTCAGTTCATCAGTTCAAATCCTAGCATCAGAGAGGAAAGTGGACCAGACTAGAAAAGCGTCTTTGCCTACCTCTTTAAATAAAGGTGATACTGTGTCTATGACGATGCCACCATGGACCAATGGGAAGAGGATGTACATTTTTTGAACTTTGTTCAAAAATACCTTGTTTTATTCGGTTCGACATATATTTGTGAAAGAACTCTTTCTTTAATGGTTTCCACCAAAAATAAATATAGATCACAAATTACTGACGAAAATCTACACTCGGTATTAAGGATTGCTACAAGTGATTTGGAACCCAATTTTTAAGAAATAATGTCAGATGACAGATGTGAGATGTCGTTTCGCATTAACTTTAAATATTTATTTTAACGTTTCGTTTGATTGTGTTTCTTCCTGAACTTACCAGGTGGCAGACGACCTACACCTACACGATTCCATTGTATATCCGTATTTAATTATTTAATTGTTGAACCTCATAGAAATCGTTGTTGATGATCGCTTTTAGTTAAATTATTATTATTATTATTACTACTTATATCCGCTTCTTAAATAAAACACACTATTTCAACAGGTTATGTGCCTCTTTTATAGTTCGTTAAATCGTTTATAGGCATCTTCTGCTATTTACAGTGTGCCTCGTCATCAGGTCAAACAACCGCAATGAACCAATCAGAGGGCTAAACGGTTGTTATAGGCGCGCCAAACATGTACAGACACACCATGATACTGGTTAAAGCTGGACGCCTTTCATCAGTTCAAATCATCACTGGTCCGACCAATCAGAACGAGGGATACACCTTCTTCTTTATAGTGTGCCTCGTCATCACCGCAATCACCGTCGAACCATCACCATGAACCAATCAGAGGGACGAACGGTTGTTATAGGCACGTCAAACATGCACAGACACTGGTGCAGTACTGGTTAAAGGGACGGAACAAAAAAAATCGAAATCGCTCGACAGCGTCGCCATCTGGTGGCAAGTTCCGAAAGTTTTACAGATCTACAGTTTTACTCCTGCAGATGGCAGCACTGGCATTCATATTCAAATATAGTGGACAATTGGACACACAATTATAGTGAAAATTAAACCGGAAACAATGCTAAATGCCAAACGATAAGCGGAAAAAAGAGAATATAACAGCACTTTATTATTAGTATGTACAAAAAGACACACCCCCAAATTAAATACATAGGAATTGTACAAATTGTGTACATTATTACAGGCAAGAAGAATATTCGTATTGTTATTGATGATGATGATGACTATAATGATATGTTAGCCAAGAATCAATTGATCATTCAAATGAATTATTCGAACATGTTCGACGAATTCGTTGAACGTTTACGTTTCTTATGTATCCGATTCTTGACCATTTGATTATGGATGCTATCATTATGATTATGATGATTATGGTTATTATGATTATGATTATGATTATGGCGTCTATTATCCGAATGTTGGCCCAATGTTGGCGTTGTCGTAATATCATTAACAGTATTAACATTAGTATTATTATTATCACAATTACTATAACAGGAAGAGGATCCCAATGATCCTAGTTTTCCATTGGAACCATTGTTGGATAATGACGATGTGGAAGAACTATCATTGATGAATGGCAACTTGTTGATTTCGCTTGATGCATAATAATGGTTGATCAAGTAATTTTTATTATTGTTATTGTTGTTATTATTACTATTATTATTGCTGGAACCACCACTTTCTGAACCGGAATTGGATTCATATGCAGCCGACAATGGATTCGATATGATTCTAGTGGTAGGTGGCGGCTGTCCTTGACCACCAATATTGCAATTGATGTTTTTGTTGTTGTTGTTGGCGGCTGATGATTGATGAAATGTCATCAAATTACGTCCATCTCTACCGGCTCGAAATGAATTCAGGACACTGGATTCTGGATCATTTCTTTCCATCATATAGTTGAATGTTGGTCTACCAGATGGCAGACTGTGCTGTGGTTGGTGGTGAATTTCTTTGGTGATCATCATATTTTTCGAATCGAATAGCTGCTAGAATAGAGGGAATCAAATGGGAATCATTTTTTTAAAAAAAGGAACAATTTCACTGATAGTACTAACATTGTTTTCATCCTCGTAACTGCTTCCGGCCATCAGGCTGGACACACCAGAGGTATTGTCTGGGCTGTTGGCGAAGATATTGAAACCGCCACCAGATGGCTGGCCATAGGCTGGTTTATATTTCCGCTGCTGCTGCTGGTTTTGATATGTTCCTGCCGGTCTGATTGGCGAATTGTTGTTGGCCATTCCGGTTGCTTCAGCCAGGTCCATGTGGATCATTTCTCTTTGGATCGGCACACCATGATGATTATTGTTGTTGCCATGATTTAATAGTGTTTCTTTGGCGCCCGAATCATTGGGATGATCGTTTAGGTTGATAGATTTATTGAAAAACAATTTATGATTCGCGTTGGTTGATTGATGATCGATGATCGATTTACCACCAATCAAAGGTGTCATTGCGTATGGTTCTGCGTTCGGTTCACCATACAATTTAAGATCGCTAACCTCAGCATATTCATTGTTGTCCGGGCAACTTGAATACTTGGAACTATTGCTATCATATTTCGGGCAATTGTTGTCACTGAAATTCTCATTCATACTACTGCTGGCCTTTTCGTAGATGGATTTGTTATTTTTTCGATTAGCATAGATCAACACCAAACGTACGGCTATGATGAACATAACAATGGTCATCAATATCAAGAATAGATAAACCCAGAATACATTGGAGAAAAAGCTTGGCTGATTCTTGGATCGTATTCCCGGGTGGTTGTATTCATCATCACCATCATAAATGTCTAATCCATCCATGGTCAAATAGATTGGCTCACTCAATGGTCCATTACCGATGGCCGTATAAGCTGACATTCGGATGGAGAACCGTGATCCCAAGGTTAGATTATCCAATACAATGGAATTGTGCGAAGCGGACAAGCTAAGATTCAAGTATAAGGATGTATTATTTTCATAGATCAATAAATAATAACCAAGGATGATGCCGTTTTGGTGCTCTTCCAATGGTGGCAGCCATTCAATGATAGCACAGCTTGCATTCATGGCTCTCGATGTGATCGAATATGGTGGAGCAGATGGAACATCTTCCAGCGTACGTTCTATGACCATATTGCTTGGTTTGCCTACAATGGTCTTGTAGAATGGCATTATAAACAATCGATATGGTGCGTATTTGTTCAAATCTTCCAACGTATAAACGGTGGCGGTACTGCCACGAACAGTGGCCAAATTGAATTTTGGCGGGTGTTGGTGTTGGTGTTGTTGGTGAATTTTCAAATTTTGAAATCTAATATAATAGCCTTCAATAAAATCCATATTTCCGACAACATTCCACATAACTTTGATTGATGTGGATGTGATTGCTCGAGCATCTCGTAATTTCACATTAACATTGTTCAGAATATTACGTGCCTGAACCATGGCGGTGGTGGTCGTTTCATCCGATGCTGTGGATGTCGTCCCCGTCGATGTTATGCCAGAATCCACATCAAGGGTTTTGATCTCATCGGATATGTCGCTTGGAAACCCTAGTCCGTGGATATTCTGCGCCCGGACGTAGAACACATAACGGGTGTTTGGTTGTAACATGTTCACAGTGTATATATCCACGGGAATATGTTTGGCCACCACTGTCCAACCATATTTCAAATCAGGGCTATAAGCCTCGATCTGTGATCCAACATGAGGGGCGATGGCCGAATTGGCCGAACTGGCCGATCTTTGCCACTTGAGCGTTACGGTAGTCGCGGTGACATTGACTTTGGCCGGTTTGGATGGCGATTCCGGAAACATGGACGGATGAGGCATCTTGGAGAATTTAATATAAGGTAGATATGGGGATTCCACTCGAAGTGCAGCATTCCAGCTGGTCGAACCACTTGCGCTGGTAGCCAAACATGTGTAGGTGCCGGAATCGGTTGGTTGAATATCTATACCCGAGGAGACCAGAGAAGAGACATCATCATTATTAATGGTGGTTGGTGGTGGTGCACCAATTCTAACCCGAACTTGAATTGAACACTTACGATGAATTTGAAGTGCATGCGGAGTTATTATAAAATGGCTATCATTGTAAATCGGTATTTGATTGTAGAACCATTGTATGGTGATGTTGCTTGAATCCGGTGCGAACGCTTCGCATGGTAAAAAAGCTGTGGTATTCCAAGGCAACGTTTGATTGGTTGGGCCCAATCGTATGATGGGCGGTGGTATATCTTCTTTGCTCAAAACCCTAAGATACGCCCTGGCCATAGTGGAACCAACCTCGGACACCACCGAACAAACATAAAATCCTTGATCTTCTTTGGCCACGTTCATGATGGACAAAACACCCTCATTAGAAACATTATACTTTCCATAGGCTTGCCCTGGTAGCATCAACAAATGAGCATTTTCTTTATGCCAAAAATAAATTGGTTCCGGATTTCCGGTTCCCAAGCATTCCATCTGGGCAATATCATTCACCATTGCTTGAACATTTTTCGGGCTTATTAACAATGTAGGCCGAGCTAGTGGGGTGGCGGGAGGGGGCGTGAGAGAAAGAGGAGAAGCCAAAATGTCCATTATTATTATTATAATAGGGGGTGTGTCCCGGTGGATTTTGTTACACACACACACATTATATAACAAGACTATTGTTATTATTATTATCATTATTGAACACTTACAATTGACAATCAATGTGGCTGATTTTGAAATTTTTCCCGCCGGATTTTCCGCCTCACAAACATAGGTCTATTTGTGGGTGGGGTGTGTGGGTGTGGGAAACAATGGTAAAATCAATGGTAAATGCCAAACAAGATGTCAAACAAGATGCCACTTACCCCTTGATCCGATGTCTTGACCTGACGGATTCTCAATGCTTTCTCTTCCAAAATTTGCGATCTTTGTTTTTTTGTTGTTGGAACGGAATTCATGAACGGAAACGGAAGTTGAAATGTTAGGAAAAGTTTTGGAAAGCTTCAAAATTCAAACTTTGTTCACAAACTCACTTTCCGATTGGCAGTTCTCCTTCGAGTTTTCTCCAAGAAATTTTCGGCTGCGGATCACCACCAACCTGGCAATGAAAGACAACATCACTGTCGGCCATGGTTTTGATGCTCTCCGGTGGTCGGATGAAATATGGTTCGACTGTTCACCAAAGAGAGAGAAGGGGGTTAATTTTTATGGAAAATAACCCATTTTCGCTGTCCGGTGATAAATCTTACCTAAAACTTCCAGATTGGCGGCCGGAGATTCACGTACGCCGATCATATTCTTAGCAATGCACTGATATTGTCCTTCATCATGTTTCATCACATCGGTGATTATTAAATTTGTACCATCCTTTTTGTATCTTTCACGATCGATTTGAATCAGTTTACCATTATGTTTCCACATTACCTCTGGTTCAGGTCGACCTTTCGGCGGGACACATTCCATGGTTATGGATTTGCCCAGGGCAACTTTGGTGTTCACCGGCATCACACGAAATTCATCTTTGAGCACTGAACAGTGAAAAGAATACAGAAGAAGAAACCAATGTTGAATTACACACGCTAGGACACGAATATGAAATTCCCATCAAATCTTGGGCATAAATTAACCACTTTGCCGCTTCGAATGTCATTCGAATCAAGCGACGACAACATGAACATGGACAAACATTTCATTCTCAAAAAAGAACGAAAAACGAAGAAGAAGAAATATCATAAAAAGTCCAAGTCTGTGTGTGCCTAAGCCAGCTCCATGTCTCTTATTATCATCCACGATTCTGTTATTTGATTTGTTGTTGTTGGTTGTTGGATTAGGTAAACACACAATCATCATCATCAACAGCGACCAACAACCATGAAAATGTTTCCAATGTTATTATCCGGCCGCCATCATCCACAACCATGTAATGGTATGTAATGGATGCTTTCTTTATCTTCCCAAAAATTATTGTGTGTCTCGGTGTGCGTGTGTGCACTTGGAACTCCGTCCAAGATACATCCTCGGGAACCATCGGGAGTCTATTAGCGAACTAACGTTTCGTTTAATCAATATAACCTCGAAGAAGGTAGGTAGGCGATGTGAAGGTCTAGGCAAAATGTGGAATTAATGTGTCCGTGGGCTTTCTGGAGGCTTTCTCTCAGCATGAATGTCCGATGGAAGAATGAATGAAAGCAAGCAAGCAAACATTTGTTCACTTATCGTTCAACTTCGAGAAACCAAAAATGCTTGAACAAATATGTTTGCATTAAGTTACTTTTTACTTAATAAATTATTATATAACTTGGATCTCTATTTTGGCTAGGTAGATTTACCTATTACCTAATGTTTGTTTGTTTGCTTGTTTGCTTTCAACTTTGACATTACCGGGGATTCCCACTATGTTTGCCCGCCAAACTAACATCACAGCCCGACATCGCAGGTAGCATAAACCTGTAACTATCGGGATCGGGATCGGGATTCACTCACTACTACACACACACCTAAACGATTATTATATAAATTAAAGATTAATAATGGATTCGCGCCCATCTTGATTGGGATGTGAGTGTGTGTGTGTAAATCATGATGATGATGATGAAGTTGGGCTACAACAAGGTGTCAACCATTAAATCACCATCATCATCAACAACAACATCCGAAATAATGATAAAGCCAAAGGTATTACAAGCTTAGTGTACAGAGGTGAGCAACCAGCGGCCTGCGCGTGCGGCTCATCCAAAAAAATATTTTTGGTGCGGCCCACCAAGTGCAAGCTTCTCTAAGACGACAAGAGACAAAGCTATACTCCTCCTCTCCGTCTCTCTGATCGGTAACACTATAAACAGCAGAAGAAGGTGTATTCCTCTCTCTCTGATTGGTCCACTAGTGATGATTTGACCTGATGACGAGACACACTATAAGCACTATGGAAAGCGATCAGCTTTAACCAGTACAGTACCAGTGTGTGTGCATGCATGTTTGACGCGCCTATAACAACCGTTCTGCCCTTCTGATTGGTCCACCAGTGATGATTTGCCTTGATGACGAGACACCACTATAAACAGTAGAAGAAGGCGTGTATTCCTG
Organism: Amerodectes protonotaria; assembly: GCA_025882695.1. Classification (NCBI taxonomy): domain Eukaryota; kingdom Metazoa; phylum Arthropoda; class Arachnida; order Sarcoptiformes; family Proctophyllodidae; genus Amerodectes; species Amerodectes protonotaria. Next base: position 1,842 of record JAOZJS010001012.1, on the reverse strand, counting down.
TGAGTCTGCGCAGCTCGCGCAAAAATTTTTCGAAATTTTAAATTGGCCCGTTCTTTAAAAAGGTTGCACAACGCTGGTTTAGTCTAAATTGATTCTACAATGGCTCAACAATGAAAGCTAACACCTTGAGCATCGTTCATCATTTTGTTTAGAAACATGATGATGATGATGATGATGATGATTTTGATTGAAACTTTCTGAAGCAGCCAAGAACATCAACGACAACAACATTTCATGGAGCGAAAAGCCATCAATGTTGAGATGATTGGTTGGATGGATGGATGAGTAGGATTAGTTGGTGGTGTATCAACGAAATTCTCATTTCATTTGCTTCATCTCTCTCCTTCTCTCTTATTTTCTCTGTTTGAATCCATTTTGGGGTGTTTGATTATCGTCGTCGTTAGAAAAGAATTATGTAATGTGCAATAGCATTTTATTATTTAACGCTTGGCTTGTGAACAACAACCAGAACGTTAGGGCTTTTTTTTCGAACGAATCCCGAACCCGAGAATAGCGCCGAACAACAACAACAGAAAAACCAATGATGATGATGATGAAGATATTCAGGGCAATCGAACCGTGTGAAAATAAAAAACGAACGAATGAAAGAAGTAAATGTGAAGTATATTATCCCTGAAAACTGACTGACTGACTACCAAGAATCCAAGTCAATTCTTCGGTGAGAGAAGCACCAGCACTTTGTAATCACACCCAAAGAGAGAAGGATAGAGAGAGAGGAGGCAATGAAGGATGAGGATATTATTAAGGCAAAATGGTTCACATCATTCCGAAATCCGAGGATGCCAAGGAATGCTGCTTTACAAGCTAAAGCCTAGCCTAGTAATCATAAAACAAATAAACATGCTTCATTTAATCATCAAATCAACAAGAAGAAGAAGAATAAGTCTTAAACGAGATGATGATGAAGATGAAGATGAAGATGAATCGATTCCCGAACCCGAACGTCGAACGCAAAAAACCGAACGCCATCCAGCCAACCAGTGTGTGTATTTGTGTGTGTGTGTGTTCGTATTGAGGGTATATCCTAGCCGCATATGGCCAAAAATAGCCACCGAACCGAACTTCCAAGAAGACGAACCGCCAAGCGAGAGAAAGCGCGCGCGACCAATAATTGCAACAATTAAACACAGACACTACTACTACTACTACATATATTATATCATTATTTACATGATTATTATATAATGAATGAATGAATGAATGATGCCCACAATGGGCATGTACGTGTTTGTGTGTAGTTGGACACACCCCTGGACGGACTAAATACTAAAACTAAATAATTTAAATGTTATGTAATGTTATTATTATGTAACAATTTTGGGTTTCGGGGCCATTGCTGGTGTATGTTTATACTACACATTTATAACCATTCTCGATGGTATTCTTGGTGGACCACAAAGAAGTTGGTTAGTTTGTTTGGCTAGAATCCACACACACACTCACTAACAGAATACACATGAATCCAGACATAAGATTGGCGTAAAAGTTGTTGTTGTTGTTGTTGTTTCCTGAAGAGCCCAAAGAGAGAGAGAGAAAGAGAGAGCGGGCCCTAGAGTAATGTTGAAGCTATTCCTTAGTGGTTCACAGGTAATTGGATCCGAATGGGCGCCAAACAAGAAGGCAGAAAAAAAAATAAATAAATGAATGTGGTCCCATCGCCGAGGAGCAAGGAGAAAAGGAGAAGGTGAAAGATGTGCGGAGAAGGCAGAAGGGGAGCACGCCAATTGAGCGCACGCACTAGCGCGTTCCCTTTAGCACGCGTGCGATAGGATTCTGCGCGCTATCGCGAAAGAAGACGAGCGCGCGAGCAATAGACGCGAG
>JAOZJS010001011.1:0-15446 GCA_025882695.1 Amerodectes protonotaria | reverse complement strand
AGAAGGATTCTCTCTTGTTTCTCTCTTGTTTGGAATTTTTCGATCTTTGGAGTTCCGGAATGCAACTCCGGAAGATAATGGCCAATTATCGAGAGCGCCACACAGAAACAATGTGGATTCAAAAACTTTTCCAAAAGGATTCCAGGATCCGATGCGATGCGATGCGATGTTCAAGATGCTAAACGGCGGATGTCAAGGACCGAGGGCGTGCGTGCTCCCGCTGGAAACCTAATTTATCTGAATTATACGTGTGTGTGTGCGTGTGTGTCGAGAGTGTCTCAACACGAGCACGCGAAACGCGGGATTCTGGCTCACGACAATGTTAACACTGGATTCTGGAGAAGCTTTCGGTTGTTCTTGTTGTCTCCCGAAAATCTTGGAAGCCATCAAAAAATCAAACTTTATTATTGTTTTTCGCTCGTGTTCAAGCGAGAGCTAGAAAAGACAATAAAGTTCCCAAAACCGTTGGGAGCCATGTAGAATATATATTTCTGGTGCCTGGTTCCAGGATGATGATGATGATTATTCCCAGTGCGACATCGATGCAAACCGGGGGGTGGGGGGCAATGCTCCCGGACACACACTCTCCTGGATTCCTCATGGATACTGGATCCAGGGGAAAAAAACTGGGAGGAGGAGGAAACTAGAATCACAAGCGACACACCCCCCAAAGCTCAAGCAACCAACCAACGAAAGTGCAACACTGTTTGATCCATTTAAATCTCGTACACACACACACCAAGAGCGAGAGCGAGAGAGACAATAGAAAGAAGTAGTCTTCCAAGGTCCAGAGCATCGTTTTGGGGGGATTATTGCCACCATCACCACCACCACCACCACCGCCACTCTACCCTCACCACCACCACCGCTACCATTAATCCCCCTGAAAATGGTCTATCAGCATCACACCAGGTCGCCACACGATATGGTTTTTCTATTATATTCTTTCTTTCACATGTTTCAGCAAAAAAAAACAACGAAAACAACGAAAACAATACAAAACAAAAATATCCACCAAAAGCAGCATCATCTTAGCAGCAGTTCCAAAGTTCCAGGAACAGCAAGAGAGAGAGAGAGAGACACACACACACGGTCGCTGAACGTTGGTCGTGTGTTTGGTTAGTTAATCCCATCGTGGATGGTTGGTTGGTTGGCGTATTGAAGCACACACACACACACACGAACACACTATGGGATTTTCGGATGATATTCGCGTTTCGGGTGATCCTGTTTTTGTTGCGTTGCGTCGCGTTAGGTTGCATTGTGTTTGTGTTTGTTTGAGCCGAACCTAACCAAAAAATTCTATTCTGAGCTTTTAAACCGAGATACTGAGATACCCTACTACTTATATAATGGCTGAAACTATTGTTTTTTCGGTTGTATTGTTTTTCCTTCCTACCATCCAGAATCCCAGAATCCTGGATCTTGGATCCTGGATCAAATTGGATATAATTCGACTCTTGGGTATCACGTAAGCTCACACATTCCCCATCTCCTAGGATTCGCCCCCCAAACACACGTATATTGGATCTTTTTTTTGGCGATCCAGAGCCGATCCAGAAACGAAAATAACGGTAAAATAACGGTAAACGACGACCAAAACAACCAGAAATGGAACAGAAAATATTAAGAGCACACCACACCATCACTAACCTGGCATCAAGGAAACGCGACCTCAATATCATGACCGCTTCACAGGTGCTCTGTTTCAATTGGACTTGTATAGAGTTGAATTTTTTATGTATTATTTGCACCATCCGTTCAATTTCTTTGGGCGTGATTGGCCTGGTTCGAGATTGTTCTCTCAATAGGTTCATTACGTGCGTTGTGAATTCGTTACAAGCCTGTCGGGAAGAAAACGAGAATAAGAATAAGAAAAATTTTAGAAGAGATTATATAGGATACAGGATCCAGGATCCAGGATACAGGCGAAAGTGAGAGTGAGTGAGCTAGGGTGCCGGTTCACAATAATCACAATCATTATGTTAATGAGATGATCAAAATCGAACAAAACCGACAAACCTGTTCGTATTTCTCCAATTCTTGATGGTAAATGGTACGAATCTGTGCTAGTTTAGCTCGATAATCAGAATGTTCGATGGCGCTTTCACCGGTGGAATGGCCTGCGGCGGCTGCTGCGGCTGCGCTGGCCGCCGCCGATTGTCCACCACCTTTCTCTGGTCCGGCCACACCTTCCGCTATTAGCATATTATCCAAACGCATCAATTGAGGATCCGGTGGTTCTTCTTCTTGTGTATTTCTTAGACTTAGAACTGTTGCGGGAAACGGAAACGTAAACAGAAACAAAATTCGAAAAATTAATCAAAAATTCAATATTCAATTCAAAAGTTCCGAGTGTGTGTGCGCATGCGCAAATGGGTGTGTCTGTATGGGCGTGTTCTATTGTGCATAGTGTCCTGGATGTTTGATTAGCATCCACATTGATTTAGGATAAGTGAGAGCGATCCACTCGATCCCCGACCAGAATCTGACAGCTGTCCCGATGGTTCCAGAAACTTGGTCCCGAAACTGATTCAAACCAACCAGATCATAGAATCCGACCGAATATCTCTCTCTCTCTCTCTCTCTCTCTGGGCCGACACGTGGCGTCTTGTTTGGCTCTAGAAACTGGATCCATCCAACCAACCATCAGTGTATCCTTTCCAAACAACATTCCGTACAGTGAACTCGCTCGCTCGCTGTACGCGCGAGAGAGAACGAGTTAACAACTCATTTCCTTTCATTATTTCATCAAAATAATAATAATAATAATAATAAGATTCAATCCAATCCAATCTAAATATCGGGGGCCAACCGGAGGACTCCCGACCCCCCCTCCTGCAGAGGAGCCACGTCGGCGACACGTGTCGACCGGAAACATTCACGTTTTCCTCTCTCTCTCTTCAGCTTAAGCTTCAGCCAAACAAATATTTTTTTCCCGCCACTTTTGGCCGCACACCGCGTGCATACATTGAAAGTACGTAGTAGTTTAATAAATTCAATTTTGAGATGATTTAACTCTTCAGACGACGACGATCATGCTAATTGTGTGTGATTGAGGAAACCAAGTTTTGAAGCGCCAAGTAAGAGAGGATACTTGAAACCATCCGAAAATCCGTTTAGCATTAGCATATTAGCATTATCACCATCCGCCGCATCATTATCACCCAGGATACGTACTTTATGAAAGGCAAACAGAAATGGAACGGAAAAAGTGGAACAAACACGCAAATATTGATAGTGTTTCGTTACGGTGGTTACGAACGGGATAAGGGAAATTAAACACCTCTCTCCTGTTGTTGTCCTTGTCGCCGTCGTCGTGCTTGCGACCAATCTGCATAATTGGATTAACGGTACGCCACAAGATCCATAAGATCCACGTACAGTGTGTGTGTATCAACGAGTTGCCGTGGAAATATATTTTGGAGATGTGTGAACAATGGAAAAAAATTGATGGCGGTGCGACACACTCCAAAAAATCCCGAAAGGAAATTGAATTAATCCCCCCTCGATAAGCTGGAAGGCGCCATTTCCTCCCCTCCCCAGTATACTCCAAAGCACATTACATCCAATTCTCAACACGATCCAACCAAACAACAACAGCCAAACAGCCAAACATGGCGCCCGATATTATAATATTAACACGCCACGAGAGAAACTACATCCAACATCTTATTCATCATCCGGCGAGCATCGTTGTCGTTGTCGTCATCATCAAATTTCCTTCCTTCCTTCCGTTCCACAGTTGGATCCTGAATCCCGTTTCAATGTATATTATTATTATATTCTAGCTAGTGTTCTTCTTTCTTTTTTGTTTTGGCGAAACGCCATCAAGTTCAATCGTCGTCGTCGAATATCGAATTGTAGAGAGCGGAATTTCGAAGCGGAATAATGATGATGGTGGTGGATGGTGGAGGGCAAAAAAATATATTCGGAATCAGAATTGAAGGGGAGGGAGAGGGTGGGAAGGAGGGCAACATAACGGGAACTGGGGCGGCCACCACCAACAACAACAACGATGATGATGAGCGGCGGCGACAATTCTGAATAATGTCAGAATGATCAAGAGAATCGAGAGAGCGAGAGAAAACGGAAAAAAACATTTCTAGATTCGAAACACACACACATAAACACAGGCGGCAAACATTCGGGCACCAAGACTCTTCAGCAAGAAGAAGTGAAGAAATGAATTTAAATTTCAAATTTACTTGGAACAGCGAACAGCTAGACCCGACCAACTAACTTGCACAGCCATTTACATTCAGACACACACACACAGAGAGAGACAGAGAGCGAATGGAGATTGTCGTGTGGCCCAAGCGAATTCGATTCACTTTGATTTTATTTTATTTTTTTTCCTCAGTTTCTGGACTTTCTCGCTCTCGCTCTCTCGGGTTCCTTTTTTTTTTGTTGTTCCGTCCAAGTTCCGTTTTGCGCCGAGTCGACGGCCAGAATGCCGACCAATTTCCATTTTCCGTTCGCATCCACATCCGCATCATCATCAACATCATGGAGCCAATGGAACCAACATCAAGAGACACACACACACACACATAAATCAAATTAAAATAACGGAATTCTGTTCAACGCACACACACTGGGGCACACGAATAATGTTATTCCAGAATGTTGTTGGAACGACATTTGGGGACAGCAACCAGCAGCAGCAGCAGCGGCGGCAAATGTAGATGCTAATGATGATAAACAGAGGACGACATGTACTATGTGAAAGGCCAATGTCCACCCTGGCAGCAGCAGGAGGAGTAGTAGGAGGAGGAGTTTGAAATGAAATTAAAAAAAATTTCATTTTCTCATTCGGCCTTTTTCGTTCGCTTGATTGGTTCATCACACAACCACTAGCCAGCCTGCTTTTGTGCGTGCACGCGTGTATGTGCGAGCGAGCGATAGCGAAAGAGGCGTGTGTGCGCTTCTCCCTTAAAAGCTCAAGCGAAAAGGATAGATAGCCACACACACACTGGCAACACTCGTACAGCGTTGATAGCGCGGCTACCGGCTTTAGCTGGTAACACTTCAGCACGGCTTGTATAAGGGAAGGACGCAAAGGGAGGAGACCGGGTCCGAAACGCAGCAAAAACAAAAACTCCCAGAATTTAAATGACAGGCCCAAACATGGCCGCCTGCACGTCCACGAACACATACACACATGAATCATATATTGGGTTTAAATTAAATTGAGAGACAAAAGAGAGGGAGCCAAGCCGGAGAATCCGACCGACCAACCAACCAACCAGAAAAAAAAACCACCGTAACCAGAGAATCCTGATAGCTTGACGAACAACTGAATACACACCAACACACGCAGAATATATTTGAATTTCAACTAGGGAAACCGAATCCAACCAACCAACCAACATGGTCGGTTGATCCAATTGGAAAAACACATGCACACACACACACGCCAAGATATTAAGGTTTGCGTGCCACAGTGTCCACCACACGGTGTTGTTGGTTCATTTGGAACACCCGAAACAGAAAGAAGAAACCAAATCAACCAAATGAAGATAAACGATGTGAATGGGCCCACCGACCGGTCGACTGGAGGCCCTCTTTTTTGTGGATGGACCTCTGGTCCGAAACATTGATGTTGGACAACATAACAGAACGGAACAGAAGAGCCAAAAATGCTCCCTCGCATATCGTCTCTCTGGTCTCTGGTCCCGTAATGGTGGTGGATGTTTACAACGACAAGAAGAAGAAGAAGAACACGCATCATTTGCATCATCATCAGGGACCATAAGCTGACATGATGATGATGATGATGGCCATGGATGTTACCACGGTTGCTGATGACAAGCCCACCCGACCAACCAACGACATTATCACACAAAAACCAGTTCGGATAAATCGTTTTTTATTTTCGCTTTGCTTTGCTTTTTGTATCTGTATCTGGTTTGTGTTCCAAAATGGAAATTATTCGCTCAATTTGGTCCAAATGTGTGCGAGTTTGTGTGTGTGTGTTCGATGTTCTTCTTCCAGTCGTCGTCGTGGTCGTATCTAAACATTACACCGATAACCCCTAGAAACATCCATCCAACCAACCAATGGTGGGAACCTTGTTCCTGAAACACGGAGCATGGCACTGACACTGATGATTTTGTGGGTCGATATGAATATATATTTTGTTTTTTTGGACCATCACCGCTGCTGACCAACAGAGGAAGACCCGGGGATCCGTTTTTTTGCCCCCTAACAACTCCCTAAGGGGGAGGAAACATGTAAATCAAATGTGTTTGGTTGCTTGGTTGTTGTTTTTTTTTTCTGGTTCGGATATCTTGTGCGGACACCACCACCGCCACCATCACCACTACACGGATAACCGACCAATAACAATGGTGATGGTGGTGGTGGTGGTAACCAGGGCCATCCAAAGGGGACATATGTTGTCGGTGGTGGATGTCCCGGGTAGAACGACCAAGAACAAGAAGAGGAGAAGAGCGAGGTCAAACTCCGTAGGGCACCGAAACAATCAAAATGACATTATCTTCTGGCCTTTTGTCTCGCTCTCTGGCTATGCGGCTCCGCAGGTCCGACCAGCCAGACCAAAGGTGATTCTGGATCGCGTGTACATTGGCGGTGGATCACACTGGTGGTGGTGGTATCCACCGAATGGCCCATAATAATAATAATGATAATATTGATGATATTAATATTAATGAAAATATGAAACGTTTCATTATTATCATTATTATTATGGAGCGTGATGGTACCATATAACAGTAATAATAATGATGATAATCATGATCATGGAGCACCATGGCCATGGAGCGTGGGTCCCAATGGAACGAGGCGAGGATCCAAAAAGGTTCCAAAAAGAGAAGGTTCCAAACGCTTCCAAGATAAAAACACACGAGATCAACGATTGTTGTTGTTGTTGTTGGTGTTTAGTGTGAAAAACGGCGGCGGCGGCGGGTTCCAAGGTTCCAGGAACACACAAAAAGGTGTTTGTGTGTGTGTTGGTCGCGCGATATCCAGGAATCCGCGACAAAAAACATGATCACTATGATTATCAACCATTGATGATGATGATGATGAGCAGCGAGCAGCCCACGCCTAATGTGATTATTGCGTGTGTCCGTGTGTCCATGTCCACATTCAGTATGTGGACCTTGTGATTATCTCTAAATAATGTCACCACAACAAAATGGTCAACCAATCGGACGACAACAACGGCAATCATCTTCTAACCAATAATCATCATCATCATCATTGACGCCCGACGATATCCGCGCCGAATACCCGCCGCATTGGGCAAATCACGTTTTTGGTGGTTGTTTTGTGGCCGTCGTTGTTTCTGGAAGCGATATTGGAGCGCAAATTTTCGGTTTCGGGCTCGGGATCGAAATCGATCTACAATTGCGTAATAATAGAGAGAGAGAGAGAGAGAGCCCTCTATTATTACGCAATCCCGTGTGTGTGCGGTTATTGTTTTATGAGAATGTTTTATTATTATTATTGCCTGAGCGCTAGGCGCCAACAATGAGCACGCATTGAAGTCAATTGAGAAAAATGATGCAAAATCGCAAGCAAGTAGTATAAAAGTAAAAGTAAAAGTAAAAGTAAATTTACAGTTTTTTTTGAAACATCCTGTATTTCAGTATTCGATATTATTATGCAACATACACCAGCCATAATTGTAAATTTATTAACCCCAAATGTAAATGAGAGTGAGCGAGAGGCGGGAGTGAGTGTGAGAGAGAGAAGTAGAGGGTGACTGAAATATTATGGTGAATGAATGAATGAAATGAAATGAAAGAATCCTCATTCATTCAAATCACATAGAGAATCCATTGAGAATCCATTGAGGATCCATTGAGAATCCATTCAAAAGTGCCCTTTAAAGTGTCTGTGTGTCGCGGTGAATATATTTAAGATTCCTGGGGATTCTCTCACACTAACGAAGATCAATATAACAATAATAATAATGGCAATATGAATGGGAATCGGTTTACTTCGGGCCAGAACTAGGGATGCTATTGTTGTTTGGCGCCAAACGAATATCATTGTTCCAGAATACGATGCGGCGGTAGCATCAAATAATGAGAATAAGAAGAAACAAATAATACTCTCTCGCTTTGGCTCTGGCGCCAAAGAATAATAGGCTGAAGCTGAATCCAAGAAGCTAAGAAGCTTTATTCGCTGGCTGCCGAGTTGGAACTAACTAACTCTCGCTTTTTTCTCCAAAATAAGAAGAAGAATATCGAGGGACCAGCACACACGTATCTCTCGTATAGGAATCCGATTTGGATTCCAACTGCCATTATTTCCATTCTGGATTCTGGATTCTCTCTCTCTTGCTGTGTGTCTTGGTGCTTGGTGAATGGAAATAAATTCACCATCAATAAATCAAATTAATTGAACTCCCGAAACACACTAGCACTCGCATACACAGTCAATTGGCAGGATTCTCTCTCGCTTCCTCTGGACGACTTGGGAGAATAACTCACTCACTCACTTATTTCCCATCGCGACACAGTCAATATCCATCCAGTGTGTGTGTGAAGTTTTGGGAGTCTCATCGGAGACTTCGATCCGCCGCCACCGTTGATTCATCCCAATGAATGAGAGTACGAGTACGAGAGTACGAGAGAGAGAGAGAGCGAACCAACCGAAACTTGCGACGACGACGACGACGATCCGATCCAGAAACCATTTCAATATTATTATTATCATTATTATTGAACGTATTTGCGAATCCGCGAGTGTGCGAGTGCAAGTGTATGTTCAGATATAAGATCGAGATCAGGAACGAAACGAAAGTATTGCGGGAATATTAGGCATCTCTCCCTCTCTCTCTGTGTGTCGCTCGCTCATTCGCAAGCTCGCTTGATCGTACCATCGCCAGAATCCCTTCAGAGCCACCCACATCCCTGAAGCCGAATGGGGTACATTACCGATGGTGCGAGTGCTAGCGCGAGTGTGGATTTTAGGTGCTGCCCGAACCTAATCCTTCATCTCTCTAGCGGCTCACCATCGGTGCAGTGCTGTGTGTTCCAGGATCGTGTGTATAAGCTGTGTGTGTGTGTGTGTGTGTGTTATCACTGGTACAAGAAGAAGAAGAATCCTGGAAATTCACATTAATTTAGATCAATCGGGAACTCTTCTACTATCCATCGTAGCTTGGAACTTTTGGAACACACTCGCTCGCTGGATCTCGCTACTGATTCAGCTGGTGTCCAACACTAACATCAGATAGACAGACATGCAAGTTTCTCTCCGTCTCTTGAGAATTAGCGTAGTGTGTGTACCACGACCAACACCACGACGACGACGAGGACGATCAAACATAATGCCAACAACAACTGAACAACACAGCACACAACAATCCCAAAAAGATTTGACTCTCTACGAGCAAGCGAGCCAAAAAAGTTTTAGGCTGAGTCCACCACAACCAACCAAGTGATGTGAATGAAGAATGAACCAAAACGTAAGGGAGAATATTGCGGATTCTGGATTCTGTGTCGCCTGGGTAATGGTGTGGTGGTGTGTCCAAAAGCTAATCAAACACCAAACAGACAAGAAGAACAACAAGAAGAAACACGAAAATAATCAAATCAGAACACGCCAAATGTTGGACCGATGTCCATCGGGCCTGGATACACACACACACACTACCACCAGGATACACGAGGATACACCAGTACCAGAATCCTGAATGATAATAATAAAATAAATATAGCGCCCAGCAGCAGCAGAAAACCGAGCCCCAAGAAAAAGAATTTTAGCTACATTCGAACGCGCCCTTGGAACACACACAGGCGAGAATACATGGCGCCCAACGAAAAACACGAAGCCCGCGATCCGAAGCGAGTGTCCAACAGAGATAAGACACACACATCCGCACACACACGTTCTCGCTGTTTTTATTTTTCGCTGGATCGTTTCTGGATCGCAAACACACACGCAGGCAGGCAAGATCCATGAAAGATCCAGCTAGAGAGCGAGTAAGAGAGAGGAATAGGAAGAAGCACGTGAACCATCCACAAACGATGTAACAACGAAGACTTTACTTCACTTTTGCAAATTAATGAAATGGATTAAAGCATTGACACACTCGTAGAACAACAGCAACACATACAACAGAGTCAAGGGCACACCCTATACACACGCCCACCAGCCACAATACACAATACAAGCTAAAATACAATGCAATGCGCGTTAGGTTAGCTAAATGTTATTCCCTCCCCCAGCAGCAGCAGCAGCAGGCCTGAAAAACGGTGGGCAGAGCATCTCGCTGAGTCAGCTAAGCTAAGCTGAAGCTGAACTGGCTTCTCATTGGATGATGTGCTTTACCCCGTACACCACACGTCCATCCTCCCTATCACACACTGTGCACACACACACAGATCAAGCCAAGTTAAGTTGGCTGGCGTGTGTTAGCGAGCGAGCGAGCGAGTTAGGTTGGGATTGATATGCGAACGCGCGCGCACGTTCTCTCTTATAGAAATCTACTACTCTTTTCTTTTTTAAGTTAGGTTAGGATGATGTGAACGCAGTGAACACAAAGACCAAATAGAATTAAATATAGATTAAATGATGCTTAAACGAACGCGAGATTTATTCAAAGAAGTGAAAAGATCTAGCCAGAAACAAAAGGCGAACGGCGAGAGACGGAGAGAGCGAGAACGAGATAGAAAAGATAGATAGGATGCTCCAACGCTGGAACTGTGATGGAACTTGACTTCTTAGTCTTCTTATTGTTCTCATTCCCGTTATTCCCGTTATAATTCCCGTTATTCTCGTTGTTTTAGCCAAAATGAAACAAAAGCTGGTGAAACATGCACACCACCGCACCATCATCATCATCATCATCTCATTTTTTTAATCAAATTTGTTGGAGTGAAACGAGATCACACACACGAACGCAAAACTCTTTGATTCGGCTGCTGCATCCGCTGATGCTCTGGCCAAAGAATCCTTCTTCTTTGAGAGAGAATCCTTCTTGTGTTTGATATAGCCAGAATCCTCGATCGCAAAGATTCATTCACTATTGATGGAGGATGTATAAAATTCCTCCACAAACACACACCCGAGCACACGAATACACAGGATCCATTCATTCATTCATTCATTGGATTCATCACGCAAGAATATGGAATAATATCATTCTAACGGGATCATCTAACGGGATCTACCGGGAACGAACGAATACACAAACAATACACTTTGGAATTCATATCGTTGTGTTGTTCCACATGCACAATGTCCCACACGCCCACATCCACCCACATAGAATCAACAAGAGAGAGAGAATCCTAATTCCAAAAAGACAATGAGAAGAATCCATGCAGAATGCTTCCACCACCACCACCACCAGCGCCGGGGGAAAACGCCAACCATCCAGCCAGCCAGCCAGGAACCAACATGGATGGATATGAATAATTAAAAATGAAGATGATGAAGAATCCCCGCTAGAAGAAGAGTAAACACAATGATGATGATGATGAGGACTATTATACATTATTATCACCATCACCAATCTTATTCATAATAATAATAATAATATGGAGATGGAGATGGTGAGCGAGGGGGCACAACCAGGGGGCACCACACTACACCACACCAACATTCTATCCATCCGCCGCATCCTTTTGTTGTGCAAATAAAGCGCCAAGAAGCGAATACAACGACGAAAAATTAAAATGAACACACACACACCAAACACACACACTGGGTGCAAGAGAGACCATGGTGGTGGTGGTGGTGGTGGAACTCTCTACCAGATTAATATTATCATTATTATTATTATTATATAATATTCACGAGGACGAGGACGACGATGGTCCAGAAACGACGACGAGGGTTAAATGAGGATTTTTTTTCTGTTGGCTGTTGGCTGGGCCTTTAACTCTCTGTGTGTAAGAGAGTGTGTGTTTCTGGAACACAAAAACGCCAAAAGCCAACGCGAATGAATGAACAAGCGAGTATCTTGGTGTGTGTGGATTTTGTTTGGTTTGGTTTGGTTTGGTTTCGGGAAATGCATGGCAAATTCGAATGAATAGGATGCTTGGATGGATGAATGAATGTCTGGATGAATGAATGAATGAATCGTGATACAGCGAGAGAGCGAGAGGAAAAATGAAATGGATTGATGCGTAAAATAGAGAGAGAAAGAGAGAGAACGAGAAATGATTCCAGCTCTGGTTGGATGGATTCAGAGAGTATGGCGAATCCACATATACCAATGGATCGCTGCTCTTCAACAGAATGGTTTTGATGTGTGTGCTCAAAGCTATCCATCCATCCATCCATCCATCCACAAGCATCATTGGTTTAGTGTGTCCATCCACATCGAGAACTCTTGGATCTCATTGGATCTCGTTGGATCAACCAGAAATTCAACCAGAAAAAAGAGAGCGAGTAAAAGTTCCAAATAGAACGAACAAACAAACAAGAACTGTTCCAGGATCAATCTGAGCGTGATAATAGCTTTGTTGTTGTTGTTGTTTGTTGCTGATGCTTATTATTATCATCATCATTGACTCCAAGAAGAACAAGCTCCCATAAGCTTTTGCTTTGGATTTCTGAGAGCCGCCGGAAGCACAGACATATATCGATTCCGCCAGAAGACTGTTCATAAAAGACGTTACACCCGCGGGCGCGGGCATATTTCCCATATTGGAGGTTCCACAAGAAGCTTCCAACACAGATTGATTCTATCATTAAGTGGTTAATGTTTTTTTTATCGGTATTATTATTATGCAATATTATGTAATAATGATTTAATAATTATAGGATGATCGTCTTGAATCCATCACTCTGTTGGCGGGCCACCTACTCTCGCGAGCCAGGAGGAGCCACCAGGAGCCAGGAACGGCGTGAATCCGACCAACGGAATGATCATTTAGATGGTCCATTATCCGACAATAAAAACTGAATGTGAATATTACCAGAGAAGAAGTGGAAGAAGAAGAAGAAGAAGCTATTTTGGCATCAACGAGGAGTAAATTACCGAGAAACACACACAGACTGTTACACGCATTTTATTATTATTATCCACATAGCAATATCCATTTCAGATGATGATGATGATGATGATGATGATGGTTCCGGGGCAATTAGAATTAATAGCCCAAAGATCCTAATGTTATAGTAGTGGTGGTGTCTAGGATTCCACATCCGATGATGAGGATTCAAAAGGGTTACCACACACACACACACACAAATCGGTGGCCCACACACGCATCATCATCATCATCATCGTTGGAACTAATTCGAAACAATTAACCGTTGATGGACCGCCACCCTACCAGCACCACCAACACCACCACCGCAACCAATCCATCCATCCGTTGGTACATTCTGTGGTTGGGGAGACGATTCGCCCGGAAGCATCCTGGCGCCCACACACAAATGATTTTTCAATTAAAATTCAAAATTTTTTTGCGAATGGTTTTTTCAATCGTTTTCTAAGTGCGCGTACACGCCATTGAATAAGGATTGACACGCCCCGAAAACAAAAAATAAGGCGGAGCCACCACCACCACACATTCTAGTCGCCATTCATAACATTTTGAATACAATGAATAATAATGACGACGATGATGATCATGACTATCATCATCGTCATAGTGGTTGCCCAGCCCGCCAGCAACGACAGTGAGCCAATCAGAAGCAAGAGAGAGCCAGCTTTTTTCTCTTGCTTTCTGCTTGCCTGGCTGTTGGCCCGCCTATTGTCATATCGGACGATGGTGGTTGTGAAGAGGAGAAGGGCGATTGTTACAATTAAACAACACACACACAACCGATATATGACAATCGATGGTGAGGGGCGATGGGGAAAAATTGAATCGCCAAGAAAGGTCGCCTTTGGCGCGAGTGTGTGCGGTAACAATAGCAGATATCTCTGCTGCTTCTTGCTGTGAATTGCATAATGATGATGGTGATGAACAAAAGAATGAATCGTAGAAGTGTGCTGCGGGTGACCATTGTTGAATGGAGAAGAACGAGAGGAAGACAACGAAAACAAGAGAGGAAATACAACCGAGAATGTATAAAAAAAAACAATACAAAACAAAACAATAGTTCAAAGAACAATACAACAACCAATCAAACAAGAGAACGAGAGAATAGATGAATCGGAATGATATGGGAACTAACTGAAGCACAAGCGAGCGAGCACAAGCAGGCAAACCCAAGTTCCAAGATCCGCGCCAGAGAATCCCACACTTACAAAGCGAACGAGAGCGAGCGAATGAGAATGAGAATCCTCAGCTGGCTGACGGCTGGCCGATCGAGGCCGAATCCACCACCATCAAGGGTACCGAACAGCGAGCAAGAGAGAGTGAGAGAGAGATGATAAAATCAATTAGAGAAAATTAAAAAAAATTCTAGACAGCTGAAGAGAGAGCGAGAATCGTTCCAAAAAAAAAATTTAATTGTTCTCAAGAGCTCTCTCTCCTTATCCTTCTCTTCTCTCTCTGTTCCAAGCCTAGTTCCAAATAAGAATCCGAATCAGCTGTTGTGTGTTACGCGGGGATGCTGGCCAGAATCCGCCAAACAGTCGAACGATCCAATCATCCCAAGAGCCAAGCGAGAGCGAGAGAGAGCGAGGAAAAAACAATTAAAAGCTTTCCTGCGGACCCGAAAACACCATCAACAACACAACGACGAAATGAAAATGAAAATGGAAACGAAGAAGAAAGATCCAAAATAAGAGAGACCAGAGTTTTGGGGCTGATTTTCTGGACCCACCAAAATAAGATGAGATTATATAATACACAATATGTGTGTGTGTGTGGGTTTTGTTGGGTTAATTCTCTTCTCTCTCGGCCATGTGTCGCCTTCCAAACAAATTTAACTGTCTGGTGATGGTGGGTGTGTATGGGTGTGCTCGTAGTTCCAACTGAAAGTTCTGTTTCCAATAATAATTATAATAAGCCCCAAGAATCCAACATCCAACATTGTGAATCCCGCGCGCTCGTTGGCACTCTTCAAACATCCACACAGCTACCAAAACACACATCAGGATGTATGATGGGAGTGTTCCAAGAAGAAGAAGAAGATAAAATTAAAGTTTGATTGACAGTTTGGATCCTTTTTTTTCGTTGGTGTTGGTTGGTGGAAGCGCCAGCAGCATCCCTCGATCCAAAACTACGATCCAAAACTAGGATCTAACTCTCTAGCTCTCTCTCTCTGGCTCCCTCTTCCCCTCAAAACAGCTGTAAATGATCACGAGCGGGTAGGCCACCACCACCAGTCCAAGTCCAAGAAGTTTGGACCAAATTATCTGGACACAGCGCTCGCACACACACACACACACACACCCGAAACGACGACGATAGGAGAAGTTCCAGGATCCAACCGATGGATCCAACACAACAACAAAAGAGCCTTGGAAACAGCCAACACACACACATACACATTGAGCAAACCGAAAGGGAACAATCAATCAAATCCGAATGACTAGCATGGCACTTGGATGTAGA